>PVHP010024844.1:0-26081 GCA_004024765.1 Zapus hudsonius
CTCTCTCTCTCTCTCTCTCTCTCTCTCTCTCTCTCTCTCTCTCTCTCTCTCTCTCTCTCTCTCTCTCTGCTTCTCCTTACAAATAAAAAAAACTAAAGATGTTATTTAAGAGCCATAGAGAACCATAAGGAAAGGAAAAGAAGTGGAAGGAGGAGGAAGAGGTAAAGAATGAGAAGCCCTGAACTATAAGGCAACTAGGTCCAGAGAACACACACACACACACACACACACACACACACACACACACACACACACACACACACACACACACACACACACACGGTGTAAATGAGTGGGCTATTTTTCTTCAGAACTAAGGTTTAAGAGAATGTCTGGTGTGTGTGTGTGTGTGTGTGTGTGTGTGTGTGTGTGTGTGTGTGTGTGTTTTAATTGGGGGAATTATCCTCGTGTGTTCAGGAAAAGCACCACCTCCGAGCAAATGAGCAGAAAGGCTGTGAGAGCACTTAGGCAGATAATGAAGCAGAAGCAAGTAAAGCCCAGTTAAGGCGGAGTCCTGAGAGGGGAGAGAACCTATTTTCTAGCCTGACTTGCATCCTTTATTTCCCAGAGTGAGCCATTTAGCCTTAGTACAGAATGACAAGACAGCATTTAATTCAGCTTTTCATCCCCCTTGGCTGTGTCATTGCTTATGTTTCCCTCTAACTCTTGGCCTATTGAGCTGGCGGGCTCACACTTGAGGACCCTGTTCTCATCAGGGATTGCCTTGGTAAGGAAAAACACGCAGGCTAGGAGGCTTTGGGGGGACCAGTAGGTGGGGCAGGACAGCAGGCTTTATGACCTGGAGGGCAGAGCCAGCATTTGAAGTGCTGGCAACCAAACCCTGGAGCCTCACCTTGTCTGCTGTCTGGCATGTGGGAAGGTCAGTATGGAAGAAAGGAGGAACAGAAGTGGGAGAGTAAATGTCAGCTGCACAGGAAAATCTGGGGGGGACAGGACCCTGAGCAGCCACGTGGATGCACCCACCTAGGCTGCTCTGCAATCCATTGAGTATCCGTCCTTGTGACATCGGGAGCCAGGAGCAATCGAAGCATCTTGGAACGGCATCTAGGGGCCCTTCTGTCTTAGTGCTGGGCTGGTTGTGATCCTTGTGGGCCTCTCAGTTTAAAAGGGTGGGTTCTGGGCAGCCACCAACCAGAAGGCATGCCTCTACCCTCCCCCCATTTCCCCTGCCAGTTCGTGTCCAGCCATACCCTCAGCCTCCAGCCTGAGGTACCATAAGCCACAATCGAATGAAAGGAAGAAATTCTCCCACCCTAACATAAGGTTTCCAAGGGCCCAGGGGAAAGTAAAAAGCAGAGATCTCATCTCCTAACTGGCTTGTCCACTGAGAGGACAGAGTTTGGAGGGCAATTGCTGCCTGCTTATGCTTCCAGATTCTTGTGTCTCAGGACAAAGAATTCTAGCAGAGCCACATAGTAAGATAATGGACATAGAGACCGTTTAATTAGGAAAGGGAAGGACACTCCTGAGAATGTGAGTGGCGAGTGAGCTGGAAAAGATACACACTCAAAGAGCACAGGTGGTCATTCACATAGCACCTGCCTCTCTTCTTTTGCACATGCTCTATAGATACATGTAGCCAGCATTGGAAGTTTCTAATCTTCCTGTTCCATCGCTTCGTCTTAAAGGTTTACCTTGAGTAGACCTCTCCGAGTCCCTATGCTCCTGCCACAACACACCATCGTAGAGTCAGAATCTCTGAACTGGTGAAGGAAACAGTTACTCTCACAGCTTTTCCCCTTCAGCAATGCCTGCCTCTGAGATCTCCCCCACTGGCTTTCCAGTCCCTTCTGGCTCATGGAGTCTTTTATTTCTCTAACTGCTCTTTTCACACTCTGGTTAGGCTCCTATTCCCTCTTGCCTTAAGGGAGAACCACTTTTAGTAATCACCTGGACTGTGTGCTCTTATCAACTCCTGTAAGATCAACGACCATCTAACAATAAATATAATATGGTCCTGTGATGGCCAAGAGGGCTGAACTCTCCTCCCAGAGCTCATTCGTCTTCATTCATCTGACAGGTGCAGAATGAGGCCCTTCTATTTGCCAGTTCCATAGTCCAACTCACTGGATATTTCCACTGAAATGATGCACAATCATCCAAACTCCAGCTGTCCAAAGCGTAAATGATTTTTCTGTATATGTATATGTGCTGTCTCTCTCTCTCTCCCTCTCTTTCATTTAAATAAATAATGCCACTCATTTCTAAATTTAGCCAAGTGAGAGATATTTACTAAAAACACTAAAATTTCTTGGCCCATCCCTAAATCTAAAGTCCTGTGAATTTTCTTTACAAAATTTTTTGAGAATTTCCCTTGTCTCAACCCAAGTCTGCATCCTTTTCCACCTGCCTCCTGCCTGGTCATCTGGTTTAGTCTTGGCCCCCCATCAAGTCATGTTCTAGTCCAGTCTGGCTTAAGGGTAATCTAATGAATGCATCCCACTCTCTAGAAACAAGTCAGTAGACCTCTACTGCTCCAGAGTCAAATCCAAAGCTGCTAAGCTACCTATGATCAGACGCCCACATACCCATCCAGGATCACATCCCCAACACCCAACCCTACCTATATTCAGAGGCCATTGCAGTGATCCAAGATGGACATGGTAGTGACTAGCATCAGAGAGAGAGGGGAGATATAATGAATAAACAGTGGAGTGTCATGTGCGATGAAAACACTGTGTTCTCTTCAAAGAACAATATGGAAGGAGCATGAAGGTTAAGAGAACCCTTATTATAGTCTGAAAGGAAGACATGCTGTATTTGCAAACATGATTTTCCAGAGACAGGAGACCCTTCACGATTGCTGTTAACACACAGCAATGATTTACTGAAGGCCCACATGGTGCATCACTCTGGGATTCATAGACCTGACTGTTCCAGGATGAATGTACACACACCTTCTTTTTCTCCTGATATATGTTTTATAGCTATTATTTTTTAGGTTACCAAAGTTATTTTTTTAAATCTTCTAGATAATAAAAAAGCCAACAAAATGAGCATTACCTACAGTTATCACTAGAATTAACAGAAATGTTTTAGAACATTTATAAAGCAATAAATTTAGATTTTAGAAATTATATTATTCTATAGTATCAGGTAATTACTCTGCTCTAAATATATGCAATGTGTTTATGAGTATTAAAATTATAAATGATTTATTCTTAAGTGACTCTATTGATCATGTGTTACTATTCTTTATAAATGTTGATGATAATATACATAATTATTTTTATGCTATCCTTGATCAATAATCCATCCCTGAAGAGAAAAGTGAAATTTTAATTAAGGGAGGTTTTAGAAAGTCCTGAAAAAAATGATACCTGCATCATATTATATTTGATTTTTTTCTGATTTAGGTTCACACACATAATTTTAAAGTCACCTTTATTGTAATCTTTTCTCTGCTCTCAGCCAGTTGTTGCTTTCTCTCTCATAATTCTCTAGTCACTAAGAAGTGGGTTCTATCTAAGAAAACAATTACCAAAACTGTTAGGGTCCAAAAATCGTCCCAGTGAAGACCACCACTCTCATATGCAAAAGCAAGAGCGTTTATTTCTTGAGACAGCAACCAGCATGCAGAGGTCTACCTTCTAGTAAGAAGGCAACCCGAAAGGAGCTCACAGGCTCATTTTAAAGTATAAACTCATAGAGCAGGAAATTTAAATTACGTCACAACATAACACAGCAAATCATATCACACAGCGGGAAAATTGTAAAACATGCTTTTAAAATAATTAGTGCAGCCAGTGGCGGGAACAGACCTTGTAGGGGTGATCAGCTAGCTCGAGGAGTAGCTGTGGCTTAAAGTGATTGGTTCCTTATTGCCTCATCTGTGAATTTTGGGCCACAGGTCTGTGTTCCCTTGGTAAGATAACCAGAGGGCCTGAACATCAGCTTCCCTCTGGTTAGATAACCCCTCGCCTGCAGCTGTTTCCTCTTAGTCATTGAGGTATTGGGTAGAGGGGAAATTCCTGAGACTATGGCGTAAGTACAGGGCCTGTTTGTCTTTTATGGCTTCTCCTTTTATGGCCACTCAAAAACATTGCACAAAAGAAATAATCAAATCAGCATGCATTTATCAAAATAACTAATACTCCAAGAAAATGGGAAAGGACAGTTGGGGAGGAGAGTGAATATAAACAAAGAATAATGACATGTATATATGAAATGCCATAATAAAACATAGTTCTCTGAATTCTAACTTAAAAAGAAAATTAAAAAAAAAACCTGT
Source organism: Zapus hudsonius (assembly GCA_004024765.1). Lineage (NCBI taxonomy): Eukaryota > Metazoa > Chordata > Mammalia > Rodentia > Dipodidae > Zapus > Zapus hudsonius. Next base: position 4,253 of record PVHP010024844.1, read on the forward strand.
AATACTTAAACTCTCTTCTCCATATATGCCACTCCGGGCTGGGCATTGTGGTAATCCTGTATACACCTGTAATCCAAGCACTCTGGAGGCTAAAGCAGGCAGATTAAAAAACTTCAAAGCTACCCTGACTAGAGAGAGAATTCAAAGCCAGCCTCCAGACTATATTCCAAGACGTTGCCTCAAACCTCAAAAAGTATGAACTTTTATAATATATCAATTTTATGAATATATGTATATATACATGTATAATTCTACTCTAAACTCTATGACTTTATTCTGAATAAAAACACAGAACATGTGTAAATCTTCCACTTAAGGAAGCAAAGTTTCTTAAATAAAGAGTAGAGAGGATCTAGAGCAAGAAGGAAACAAAAGAAAATAAAAATAAATACCTAAACTTCAGAGTTGCTGATGTTCCATCTACTTCTCTTGGGATGGCTTTCAAAACAAAACCTCAAGGTAATTATTACTTAGAAGTATATAAGCTTGGGGAATATTTAACTGATGTGGAAATTAATGGCCTTCTTAGAAAAGTCATATTTTTTATGATTTAGAGAATAAGCAAGATCAGCAAGTAGAAGGAAGGATGCAATGATGAGAATAAGCAGAACCTGAATGAGAGATAGGAAAGATTTTTTTTTTGAGATGTCAGATCAATTATCACTTGTTTCATCCATACATGGACACAGACCAGTTGATGAGAAGCCAGCAAAAGGACTCAAGGTTAAAATGCATTTAAGGAATGCTTTGAATTAAACATTATTCAAAAAGTAATTCAGAAGTAATTTGGCTGCATAAAGATATCTGAGAGGATTATCAACCCCATTGCTGTGCTAAGAATTCAATACACTGTACTAGGTTAATATGTACATCTTACATGTTATGTATAGAAGCTGATCTGTTTCTGAGCCAGCCGAGCGGATATAGAAGGATCCATCATACACTTTTGGTCCAGTCCAAATAGCAAGTTTATCAGATTATCTAAAACATTAACTGCTGAGACTGGACTAGAAATAGGACAAAAAGTTCAGGGGGAAATTATGAAATCCAAATGAAAACATGCAAAATTGTTGTTTTTATGTGAGTCATATAAGGTTTTCACTTATACTAATTTCTACTACATCTTAAACATATACTGACAATCTTCATACATGTATATAATGTATTTTTATGATAATCCCCTCTGTTACCTTCGTTTGCCCCCATCACCTTCCCTTTTTCCACTGAAACATTTCTTCTTTCTAAAAAGTCCTTCTAGTTTGATGTCTGTTATAGTTACCTTCACGTTGCAGACGTAAAACTTCTGACCAAAAGCAGTTCGTGGGAGGAAAGGTTTGATTCTGGCTGATGGTCTTAAGGGGAAGCTTCATAATGGCAGGAGAAAACATGACATGAGCCAGAGGCTGGACATCACGTTTGGCACAGCAGGTAGAAAACAGCAGCACAAGGGTGAGCGATCTGTGGCAATGGGAGCTGGCTATTGTAAGTAAATTGAGGCAAAAGGCACACCTCACTGGAGCTCAGACAAAAATAAAGGATTCCTTTATTCAGCAAGGAGTGGAAAAAGGACAAACTTCTATTGGGTCTGATGTCATGTCTGTGGAAAAGCTCTCTGCAGCCTCTTTTAAAGACTGTAGGTAAAGTTTGCCTGGGCCTGGGCCTGGGCCTCCTTAGGGGTCTGTCTATCAAGAGACAATAGGTGACCATATAAATGTGGATTGGGCTGGTTGCAGCGCTCTTTTCAAAAGGGGCTTATCAGAGATGGGATCCTTCAGATATGTAAAACATCCTCCCAGGTGCTTTGGAGGTGTTATCCTGGGTAAGGTCCTATGTGGAAATATTTTCCCTGGCTCAAATAGAGCTGTATCTTCCCTTCAGTTCTAACATTTCTAACCCTGCCCCCAACAACACTCCTCCTCCAGCAAGGCTCCATCAACTAGGGTTCAAGCATTCAGAACACTTGAAGCATCTGATTTAAACCTCTACACGGGGCCACCTCTTTATGTCTTTCTAAAATATCTGATAGGATTTGTGATTTTCAAGCATCAGATCTGCAACCAAGTCTTGGGTTTGAACTTTTAGTTTTCTTATAGATATCCAGAGTAACTGCTGAAATATATTGGATTTAAATCATGTTATTATTTATGCTTTTGAGCTTTCAGAAAGTAAGAAGCTTTTAAAATAAATAATAAAGCAAGATGGTAATTGTAATTTGTTCTAGGAAGGAAAAGAATCAGTTCATTGTTAATGCTAAAAGGCAATACGTTAATTAATTGCAGATGTTATTATGTACCTAGTAAATTGGCAAGACATGAACAATCAGTAAAACCAATGAGTTTTTTGTTGCACACGGATGAATCTTTAAGTATGTAAGAAAGGCTTGGGTTCCCCTAGGATGCAGAAAGTCAACACACACTGAATAAAAATGGGATACAGAGTTGGATACTCAGGGGGAGGTGGGTTTAGGAAGACAGGAATCTGAGAAGTACAGCAGGTGCCTGTGAAAGGAAGGAATCAGAATGGGGGTGGTCAACCAATAAGCAACAAGAGAGGAAGGGAAAGAGAATGAATTGGCAATGAATTTATAGCATATATAAATTTATTTGGTGCTGGGATTGAAAGGAGGATCGGGATCAGGAGCAAGATAGCTTTGTTCTAAGCAGTCAGCCCAGGACAGAGGTCCAAAGAGAACACAGAAGCCACCACCTTGCCTGCTTTAACAAGACTAGAGCCTACATTTATTCCAGTCTCATCCCAGATGGCAGCAAGTAACACTCCCCAATAACAGCTTCCTCCTTCTTCAAGTTTCCCCAGGCCTGGCACACCTGGGTGGGCTGGCCTCTTAAGTCCACCAACTAATCACATCTCTCCCTTACACACCTGAAGGTTTGATGGCAAGAATCATCCTAATTGGGTATCTGACCCATATAAACGGGCCTGGCATGTGTGCATAAATCTCTCTCCCTTTCTTGGCCATTCATTTTCTTGGTGCCTGACTCTCCTGGTCCTTAGTCTAGTTAAATCTAGCTTGGGGGATAGGAGAGGATATCTTTTTGTTCATTTGATTTCTTACCTGGCTTTTGGATGCTTTTCAGTTTTGGTACATGTGTGATCTTTCTTTAAGCCCTGAGATCTTTACTATTCAATCTCATAGGAGGTCTTTTTCTGATCCCCTATGAGAAGGTGAAGGGCTTGGGGAAACTCTCTTGGTTGTTTTTTTTTTTTTTTTTTTTTTTTTTTTAGGGAGGTTGGTTTTGTTTTATTGTTTTTTTCATTGGCCAACTTTAGTATTCTAATAATAGACACTATAAATCTCTAGTCATACAGTACAACTTCCAATATTTACAATTTCTTAAATTGCCAAAAGGCTGGGAAAATGTGTATCTTTAAAATAGAATTCTAAAAATTTGATTATGTATGTTTGTATCTATGCACCATGCCAGGCTATTAGATCTTATACATTCTATTAACTAAAACAGGCATACCTCTTAGCCTCATACAAAAAACACACACTTTAAAATAGGTTTTATTTCTTCAAAGTTTTGTGTGTGTGTGTGTGTGTGTGTCTTTTCCAGAGGCTTTTTCCTGGAAGATTTCACTGTGGAGGAGATTTTCTCCATTCTCCCTCCACCTTTCTAGCTGGGTAAAAGAGAGAATTCCCTTCTGGCTTGGGTCATTTAGCTAGTGTTCTCCCAGGATCCTAATTCTCCTTAAAATAAACCTCATAAATAATAATTTACCATTCTCAGAGTCCTTTTTTTCAATTCTATGCTAAACCAAATAAGAACTCAAAAGTCGGGGTCCATAGGCCTGAGATCTCCTGATTCTTTATAGAATTTAATTCCTCCCTTGCCAGCATTGATGGTCATACTACCCTGAACATGCCTGATCTCCCTGGATCCCAATCCTGCATCGGGTCACACCCATGGTCCCCAGCATGCTGAGCACGCACTCTAGCACTGAGCTCCAACCCCATCCCCATGAACTCTGAATGCAGCATTTTATTATTTAGAATCCTACAACCTGCCTCTATGTCTTATCTGTCCATATTTCCTTTTGTTACTAAAACTGCTTTTTTTAGGGTTTACCTAGGGTGGGATGTTATTTTCTAGCATGAAATCAAACAAAAAGCAGGATCTAAGTAAATCTGATTTATTTTTTATAAATGCGTTTTTATTCTCTAGGATTATCCACACAGGTTTTGTCATTTGGTTGAGTAATTTATATATTTTATCACTTGCCAACCATTTTTCCTAGATGTATTTATTGAAACTTGAGACTTTGAAACAATTTTTTAAAATGTTATGAGTACAGGAATTCCATAAACCCCACAGGAAAGTCACTGTATTATTCAGTCTCATCTTCTAGAATTCACTGTGTTCTCTCTGCTCCTAATCTCTTTTCCATTTTTCTCTTTCTCCCCATCTGTGTGTCTATCTGCATTAGTCTCTGTTGTCAATTCCTCATCTCATATTCAAAAGGATGTGCTGTGTTGTGATGGTTGAGTTTTGTTGTCAACTTGACCTGTTAGTAATCTTGGGAGGATCTCTGAGGTTGTTTACAGAAAGGTGGTCTTCTCTGTAGGGGGCAGGATGTAAGGAAGCTCAGGGGAGCTAGAAACAAACATCCCTTCCTGGACAGGAAGGAAAATTCCAAAACTCAGGGAGTCACAAGGCTGGAAAAGTGTTGCAAGATCCCACCCTAAGGCTATATAAAGGAGAAAAACATCTCTCTCTCCCTCCCACCTGGCCTCTTTGCTGGTGTGTCTGTGTGGTGCTGGTGATGGATTTCTCTCTCTGTTTAGACCTGTGAAAGGGGACTGATCTCTTTCACTATTATGGAACTTCCCCTGGATCTTTAACTTCAATAAACCCTTTCCTCCCATGAACGGTGACTGTGCCTGGTTTGGCGGTTCATTCCATTGTGGCTGAACACATGTATCTCACAAATATTTGTGTATGATAAGATAATACAGGTTCAACCTCAATGAGAAAAGAAAGTAAAAACAAAATGCAGACACAAAAGTTAGAAGAAAAATACAACAACAATCCCACACACAAAATACTCCCACTCACAAGCTACAAGTGCCTAAATTTTGCTTGACACTCAAGCAGTCACTCCAAAGACCGAAATGTAATTCAGTGTCCATAGGAGATAATTACACTGAGTGCTTAAACTTCCTAAATCTGCATAGTATCATAATGCGTGAAAATGATGCATCACAATGACCCAATTTTTCAGAAAGTTCCTCTGACTCACAAATGGCCCTGCCACAATTAATGAGCAAAAATAACTGGCAGAAAGTTCAGTCACCTTCCCTGTTGGATGAGCTGGTTTCCCAGTGTACCTGATAGGAGTATTAGCTCACACAGCAGGTAATAAATTTGTGAAATTTATTACCCACAGGAAAAGGAGACAAGCAAGAAATAGAAATGGGTTCAAAAAGGGTTGTTGAAATTTATAAATGGCAAAGTCACAAATGGTTCTGTTTCCTTTGTATCCAATGACATCTTACACTGTGATCTTCCCTACCTCTCTACCTGCTACCTTACAGCTCACCTCTTCTACTTCTCACCTCTTTGACAGAGTTTGATAACATGCATAACATTTGATGTATATTTGTTCCTGTGTAGAAAGATTTTAGTTTTTCTCTTTGTTAGTCTAATATATTCATAGTTCACTGACTTTAAGTATAAAATGTTTTAACAGTCTTTATGTTTTCAGTATACTTCATACTATGCAACACATAACTAAATAATGCCCAACCTACACCGCACTTTAGAAGAAACATTATATTGTGACAAGCAAATGGCAGTCAACTTGATCCTGAGAACATCTTGGAAACTTTCTTGGTGCTCAAGTCACATAAAGAAGTAAGGAAGGTATGAGAGGGAGGGGTTTAGCCTGAGCAATAACACTTTACACAGGTAGGGGTGTTTTCTGTTGCAGCTGGATACCCTGTCCTGTGATCCTGCCTATATCAGGGGACAAAGGGGAGAAGATGGGAGGGGAGGGAAAGGAGAGATAGAAGTGGGAGGGGAAGGGAGATGCTGTCTTTGCTGAGAACCAGCATGGCTGTGACATGCCCATTTTCCCCTGATTACCCACAAATGTATATATAATGTAGTTTTGATAGCCAGAAACATACCCAGAACTGGCCAGTAGTGACCTCTCAAAATCTTTTGTTTATGATGTAGAGCAGTTCTCTGCTGGGATTTCTGATCACTGTCTTTTTCCCCAGATTTTAAAATATTATTTATTAGTATTTTATAACATTTATAATACCTTACAAACTGACATAGCATCTGGAATTTATTTAACTATTTTATTGAGAACTTTACTATATGAACAAAGAACAATATGAACGTATATTCTTGTCCATTATCCTCTCTTGTCCCTTTCTCCTGAGAACCTTCCTCTTTCAAGGTGATCTGTTTTGCTGTTTTGTTGTCTCATTCCTTTTGTTCTTCTCCATCTTCTTGAGGAAGTGACGAGATGAGCAAGAGAACTACCTCTGCAGCAAGTCAGATAACCTATGAAAGGGTAATGGAGACAGACACTGAGTAAACTCAACCCAGTCCAAAGCAGAGAAACTCTTAAGACCTCAACAGTAAAGCAGACTTAAAGCTCAACCACTATAACTCAGGGAAATTAACAGAAGAGGGAGTGGAAAGATTGTAAGAGCCATGGGGGGGGGAACTATCCAGAGACATTGTCTCCCTCAACAACAACTCAAAAAGAAAAAGCTGTCGATTTCTTGTACAATTCATAACCTCTACCCCATGGTCTGGTCCAGCAAACCCACTAAAGGAGGCCCCCCAGCAGGTTGGAGACAGGGAGGAGGGAGATGGGATTGCCACCATAAGACTTGTTCATACAATGTATCTAATTATGAACAATAAGTAAGTTAAAAATAAAATAAATAAAATTTTGATGCACTCAGAACCATGCCAATCTTGTAGGGGTAGTTGTAACCACTGTGGGGTCATGAATGAATAAGTTCCCCAAAGCATACCTTCCCATCCAGTGGCTCTTGCATTCTTTCTACCCCCTCTCCTGTAAGGTTCCCTGAGCCTCAGAGATCTCCTTTAGTATTGACCTTTTGAAAGCCTCTTATTTTCCATTTTTATCAGTTTTGATTTTCTTCAATGTCTACCACCATCTCCATAGAGATGGTTCTCTGGCTAGCAGTGAGAGCAACACTCATAGTTTTTCCATGACTACCACTGAAGTGTTCCCTGAGCCCTGCTGGATACAATAGAGATAACTCATCCAGTGCTAAGCTCTGAGCTTCCTCTTCTTGTCATTTTTATGAGTCTTGGGTTTCCCTGGTTTTGATTGCCATCTGTAAAACAAAAGTTCTCTAACCAAAGATGAGACCAGTATTAATCAAAGGACATAAAGATATGCACTTAGAAAACATGGGAATATCATTTAGGTTTAGCCAAAGAACGGTGGAAGCTTTCCTCTGAGATCCATGACCTTCTAAATAACAGGCTTTTGACTGGGACCCCAGTAGCAGGCAAGAATTTTGTCCCACTGTGTGGGGCTTCCTATCCAATCAGTTAATTACCCCCATAACTTGTGTACCACTATTACACCCATGGGTACATCTTACTTGTTTGTCTGGTTCTGTAGCTTGCAGAATCCACTGTTTTCAGACAGTAGCTGGCTTTTCTCCTCCAGCAGCTTGCATATCACTTTCTAATACTTTGGCAGCCAGCTAGCAGGGAGCTGGCTTCCATCTCAGCCCCAGCTTAACTTCTCAAAGTCCTGCAACCACAGCCTATAGTATCTTCAACTATAGAGGTTTGCCATCTCGTTTTGGTAGGTAACCAAGCACTTTGGCAATGGCCTGCATTGTTTGAGGGGAGCTTTGGAGGGGGGGTTATGGAGGGACAACTCACTGTGGAGGAGGGTGTCTCATTTCTGGCAATGGGATCTACCTGCAACAACTGATGGCTTTAGGATAAAGCTTTTCCCACAGGGTCACTTTCTTTTCTTCAACTGGGGGAAATTCTTGGAAATCTGTTGCACTTCTGAATGTCTAGGTAAGATAACTGGAAGACACAAACTTTATTGGGTTTTCAGGATACCTGCTTCCGAAAGGAACTATTATTGGGTGTTTTGTTTATTCCAGGGATTGCTAAAGCTTGGGTTGGTAGGCCTTTTGACTCTTTTCAATTCCAGAGAATCATCAATTGAAATGATTTTCAAGATGAGACAGAAGATGGTAAAATAGTTTTGTAGCAACCAAAGTCAGCTTGTTTCAGGATTTTAATAACTTTTATTAGCAGAAACAGGTGAGTGGATTAGATACGGGTTAAGAAACACAGGCCACAATGCTGTCCTGGGTCAATCTTCCTCTTGGTGATGCTAGTGTTTGCTCTGAGTCATGCTGAATAGGACTATATCACCTGGAACAATTCTCTGTGCATAAATCTACATTATCATAAAGCGCCAAGCTCTGGCTTCTCTCTCCCAGGCTCCTGGCCCTATTGATGGAGACAGCACTCAAGCCCCCTACAGAGGATGTCCCTGCTGTTCTAGCTGGTTGCCTGTGACGTGTTCATGATGCTGTATTCACTATAGCTAGGAAATAGAATAGATCTAGATTCCCATCAACTGATGAATGGATAATGAATATGTAACACATATACACAATGGAGTTTATTCAGCTGAAAGAAAAATGAAATTATAAAATTCACAGGAAAATGGATGGCTCTGGAAATTATTATATTGTGTGACAACGCAAGCTTAGAAGGAAGAATGCTGCATTTTTCTCACATATGCAGATTCTAAAATCATTTTTAGATTTGTATGTAAGTTGGAGTGAGAGTCAATAGAAGCTTTTACTCCAGTAGAACATGAACAGAGCAACAGCAATCATGGCTGGGGAAGTATCTCTATAGTCAAGTGTAGAGTCTTCAGGGGACCTCAGGGTATGTGCCTAGGAGTGGTCTAACTGAATCAAATGGTAGATCTAATTTTAGGTTTTTGAGAAAACTCCATACTGACTCCCATTCTATAGGTGTCTCTTGGTTCCGTTGATGGTTTCCTTAGCTGTACAATAGCTTTTTAGTTTCATGAAGTCTCACTTATTGATTGTCAATTTATTCCCTAGGCTGTTGAAGTCCTTATTCAGCAAATCTTTCAGCATACCTATATCCTGACGTGGTCTCCCTACTTTTTCGTCAAGTCACTTAAGGGTTTCATGTCTTACATTGATGCCTTTAACTCATTTGGAGTTGATTTTTGTGCATGGTGAGAATTGAAGATCTTGATTTTTCTCTCTCACACATGCGCGTACGCACTCACACTTCGGTTTTCTCAAAAATGTTCATTGAAATGCTGTATTTTCTCCAATGTGTGTCTTTGGCCTCTTTGATAAAAATCAGGTGGCGGTAGTTACATGAAATTTTACTATTCCATTGATCTATGTATCTGTTTATGCACAGTTACCAAGCTGTTTTTATTACTATGGCTTTACAGTGTAACTTGAAATCAGGTATGCTTATACCTCTAGCAGTATTATTTTTGGTGAGGACATTTTTTTGCTATCTGAGGCATTTTGTGCTTCTATATGCTTTTGAATTACTTTTTATGTTCCTGTGCACAATGTAGCTAGAATTTTGATTGGAACTGTATCAAATCTCGAAATTACTTTTGATAGGATTGTCATTTTCATGATAGTAATTCTTCCAATCAATGAGTATGGGAGGGCTTTCCATCTTCTTGTGTCTTCCTCAATTTCTTCTTCAGTGTTTTAAATTTTTCATTATAGATGTCTTCCACTTCATTTAATGTTTTAATATTTAATTGTAATATTGAAATTTTATGGCTATTTTGAATGGAGCTGTTTCCCTGATTTATTTCTCAGTATGTTTTCATTGGTATATAGGAAGAATATTTTTGCGTGTTAATTTTACATCCTGCCACATTGCTGAAAGTGATTATCGGCTATAGAAGTTTTCTCATGGAGTCATTAGGCTCTCATAAACAGAATCATAACATCTGCAAATAAGTTGATAGTTTGACTTCATCCTTTTTATTTTTTCTTGTTGTCACTCTAGCTTAGATGTCAAATGTCATAGTCAGCCACACACCAGTGGGATGAATCTCCAAACCAGGCAGAGTTTGTAGAGGAAAGTATTTATTAAAGTAACAGATCCAGGGGAAGTTCAATGAAAGCCCCATCTCACAGATCCAAGCAGAGAAGGGAGTCCCACCCAGCACCTCCAACTCTAACAAACAGCAGGACTGCCAGACTTCAGCTCCGACTGCTCTTTGCATATGAATCGATGGAATTTCACATCCACCTTAGAAATACCTTAGGGCTGAAGGCCAAGCTAAGGTGATACCTCAAATCTTTAAGACACTTTTGAATCTATTGGGGGGCATTTAATCAAACTACCAACATCAAGTATTATGCTAAATGACAGTGGAAGAATAGTGAGGACAGCCACACTGGCACCTGGAAGCACCCCCCCCTGCCACCTTTCTTTTGGTCTCTAGTGCCCACCTGGGATCTGTCCCCAGTGTCTTTCTTGATCAATTCCCAGCCCCTGGGAAGCACAGCAGAATAGCATAAACCTCACAGTGAAAGCTGCATTGCAGTCTGTTTCAGCTTCTCAGGTCCCATACTTCTGGCATTAGTATAGAGGCAGAAGAATTTTCATGTAAGACCCCCTCAGATCTGGTCTAAGTATTTCCTCTATAGGGTCAGGGAGAGATTTGAATTTTCTCTATTTTCCTATTTTATAAGCTTTTCTTATATTTTCTCTGTCTATAAGAGTCTCTGTCTGAGACTGACAAAAGAGGGAGCACCCTGCTAGCAGAAGTACAGAAAGGGCATAAAACCCTTCAAAATCCTCATTTTCCATTAACTGTATTATTAATACCATATCTTCTTGAATATTCCTTCTTAGAGTTAGTGATCATGTAACCTAAAACAGTGGGCTTGCTGACAAGCCTACCCATAACAATAAAGCCATAACTTCCATAAAGACAGAAACTTCCTGCACAAAAAAGAATATATAATCTGCAGCCTCAGAGCTGGAGGCCAAACACATACATACATACAGGTTTAAGAAACAAAGAGTCCCAGGATGAAAGACAGCAAGCAGGCAAATTCAAAGGGCAGGGTTTACAGCAACTGTTCAGAAGAAACTACCGTCTACAGACTGGCTGAAGGGCGGTCTAGCCTTCTGTCCTCAGTACAGACACACAGACTAAACAAGACAGCACACAGAGACAAGACTCCAACACAAAGAACAAGAACACAATCATTAAACAGTTTCTTATTTAATTTTCATTAAAACTTGGTGGAAATACTTTCCATTAAAACCTGGTCTAGTTAGCATCCTGGTGACCTGAATCACTTTGGTCTGGTAGGGGGGCTGCAACCTTGGAACTACACCAAGGGCAGTTATCCATCCTGCAGGGGATCAGGCGTCGGTGACACCATTCAGTTTTCCTGAGGATCCAACCTGGTTCTGATGGCCGTCCAGACTCCCGTCTCTCTCTGCCGTTTGGGGGTCCCAGTCCGGGGCTCTACAGTCCTCTTTCCGCCTGGAAAGGAGACCCCGGGATCACATCAGGGGTGCACACTTCTCTGTTTCCAATGGCCTCAGTGGACTGCAGGGTCCTGGAGTGGTGGCCCCTTTTTACCCAACAAACGTGTTATGGCTGTCCAATCTCACTGGGACGCTCCAAAATGTTGCAGAAATATCCAGTGACTAGACTAAAGACAGAGCAGCTTTGGCAAGAGGAGAGTGAAGTTTTATTCTAAACCCGGGCCTAGGGGCTCCAAGCTCAGGAAAAAGGTCTTGGGCCCCACACCCCAGTTGACAAGAGGTTTTATAGTCAGTACAGAGTAGGTATGTGACATTACACATGCCAGTTACCATCACCTAGCAGTTTACACATTTACAATAGGTTTCAGATATTCTCCCCAGGTATTCTCCAGCCTTGTCTCTTCCTTATCTCACAGAACTTCAGAGCCCTGACAGTTTTCCACTTCATGCAATGAGATTGGCTACCTGGCAGACAAACATCAGTAGGATGTTAACAGTGAATGCAGGGGAGGAGGGGCAGTGAGCTCACACTCATTTTGCTACAATAGAACCATTCTCCAGCCCTGAACTATATTTTTAAAACTATATCTTTATGATTGTCTTGATTTCATTTTAATATGTTGTAATATCTCCTTTTTCATCTCTAATCTTATAAATTAGGGATGGGGTATAGCCTGAATCTCTACCTAACAGTTCTATATCAGTTGGTTAATTTTCTTTAAGATTTGTCAATCAGTTCATATTTTCAAAGAACCAACTATTTGTTTCTTTTATTCTTTTAATTTTTTTTCTTAATTTCTATTTCATTGATTTCTGTCTGATCTTGGTTATCTCTTTTCTTCTGGTACTTTTAGGTTTGTTTGTTTTTTTTCTTCTTGTTTCTCTGAAGCTTTCAGGTACATCATTAATTTATTCATTTGGGATCTTTCTATGTTTGTAACATAAGCATTTAGAGCTATTATAAATTTTCCTGTTAGGACTGCTTTCATTATGTCCCATACATTATAGCATTTTGATAATCTGGTTTCTCTTCAGATTGTATAAATCTTTCGCCTTTTACATTATAGTATTTTGTGTTTTCATTTTCCTTTAGATCTAGGATTTTTTAATTTGAATACATTGTTGAAGAAATCAAGAAGGAAATCCATAGTGCGTTGTTCAATCTTCCATAGGTTGTCTTGCTGTTGATTTTTAGTTTTATTGCATTTGATCAGATGAAATACAATGAGTTATTTCAATTTTCCTAAATTTCTTGAAACTTGCTTTGTGTCCTAATATGTGAATTATTTTAGAGAAAGTTCTATAGACTGCTGAATAAGAATGTGTGTTCTTCAGGATTTGATGGAATGTTCTGTAAATGTTTGTTAGGTCCATTTGATCTATGATATCCTTTAACTCCCTTGTTTCACTGTTTATTTTCTGCCTACATGACTTGTCCGTTAATGGTAGAGGGGTGTTGAAGTCACCCATTATTATTATCCTGGAATTTATCTCTGACTTTATATCTAATAGATGTTGTTTTATAAAATTCAGTGCACCTGTGTTTAGGGTGTATATGTATAGGATTGTAATGCTATCTTGCTGGATTGTCCCCTTGATTAGTATGAAGTGACCTTCTTATCTCTTCTGATTAATTTTGGTTTGAGGTCTATTTTTTTAGAGATTAGAATAATCACACCTGCTTGTTTCCTGGTCCCATTTGCTTGGAATATCTTTTTTACAACCTTCATTGTAAGATAGTGTTTATCCTTGACAATGAAGTGAATTTATTGAAGGTGTCAAAAGATGGCTCCTGTTTTCTGATCCAAGCTGTTCGTCTGTGTCTTTTGACTGGGGAGTTAATTTATATTCATTAATAATCAGAGTTATTATTGAAAAATGTGTTCTAATCCTTGTCATGTTGGTGGTTTTGTGGAATTTGGTATTTTCTTGGTCATTATTTGCTTACCAATTATTTTAGCTTTGTTTATTCTTTTCTTTTCCTCCGGTGGCTTCTTGAATGTGTTTATTATTCTTATCAATGTGTAGTATCCCATTTAGTAATCTCTGTAGGGCTGACTTAGTGCTCATCAGCCCATTTTTAATATGGGATGTTTTTCTTTCTCATTCTAGTTTCTTTTTGTTTTGTTTTATTTTTTGAAGGTAGGGTCTCGCTCTAGCCCAGGCTGACCTGGAATTCACTATGTAGTCTCAGGGTGGCCTTGAACTCAAGGCAATCCTCCTACCTCTGCCTCCTGAGTGCTGGGATTAAGGCGTGCACCACCACACCTGGCTTCATTCTAGTTTCTTGAAATAATTTTGCTAGGCATTTGGGATTAGCAGCTGTGGTCTTTTAATACTTAGCATGTATCATTTCATGCCCTCCTTCATGGCTTTTAATGTTTTCATTTAAAAATCAGCCATTATTCTGATGGCTCTGCCTTTGTTGTGCTGAGATGTTTCTCTCTTGAAGCTTTCGGTACCCTTTCTTTATTCTGTGTATTTAGTGCTTTGACTATAATTTCTTTTCTGATCCAGTCTTTGGTGCTCTGTATGTTTTTGTACCTGGATGGGCATCTCTTTACTTATTTGGGAAAATTTTTTCTTCTACAATTTTATTAAAATATTTTCTATGCTATTAGCCTGAAGGTCTTTTCCTTTTTTGTGCCCATAATTCAGACATTTGGTCTTTTCAAGGATCACACATTTCTCTCATGTTTCATTCACATGTTTTGAACTGCTCCTTAGTTGTGACTATTTGATCCAATTCTTCATTTTCTGTAAAGTTGCTTTCCATTTGAGCTATTCTATTGATGAAGCTTTCCATGGATGTTTTTGTTTGACTTGATGTATTTTTTATCTTTATTTCTTATGATTGTTTCCTTGGGATTTCTATCTCTTCATTGAGTTCGATCTTTATATCTAAGTCAGACGTCCTCATTTCATATCATTATTTGCTTGTGTCCTCTCTGATCTTATTCAGGATTCATTCATATGCTTCTCATTGTCTTCTTTGAGTTCTTTACAAATACTTGTAATCATTCTTTTGAACTCTTTGCTTGGAGTTTCCTCCAGATCCATCTGAGCATGCTTTGTTATGGCCTTTGTATTTCTTGAGGGAGAGATAATTGGGTTGTTTTTTTCATGTTACTTTTGGACTTACCCATCTGAAGCCTTGGTCAGGTCTTTCTGGCACACCTGAGTTGAGTGAGTGCTTGATATGTTACTTGATGCTTGTGTTCACTGTTCTATGCTCTGTTTTATAATGCCTAAGGTTTTGTTTTAGAGGTACTTGGTACAGCTTTGTGGGTAAGGTAGGTAAAGTTGTCTCATTTAGTTTCTGCTGTGATCAAATGTTCACTAAGGTTCCTGCCAAAATGGGAAATCATTGGTGACCCCTGCTTTGGGGAGGGGGCTGGTAGAGGGACTCTGGATCAGTTTAGGTCCTGGCCCCAATAGCCAGTGGCTCCCAAACTGTGGAGTTCAGAGGATTCCTGAAGAGATCCTGAGCACTATAACTAAATGCTGGACCCAATCACAAAGTTGTGTTGTGTGTATTCTTGTGGGTTGAGGAGAAAAGATTTATTCACAGAACCTAATTAGGTCCAGACTACAATGGTGGGCATTGTAGGTGTGAGGAGTCACACTCATCCTGAACCTGAGTGTCCCACTTTGTCACAATTGTGGGTGGTGTAGGTGCACTTGATGCCAGGGTAGAAGGGAAAGAATTTGAATCCTTCACAAACTTGTCTGGCCTCAGTATAGCAATGGCTGTGGTGAGAGTGTGTAGGTGCAGAATGAGAATTGAGAGGATTCACATCCTTCACTGACCTGTCTGTGCCTCTGTAACAGTGGCCTGTGTCAATAAAGTGTATGGGAGGAGAAGTGAGATGTAAAGGATCCATGCCCTCCAGATTTCATGAGTCATCACTTATGCTGTTTTGGAACTTTTGGGAGACATAGCTGCTGGAGAATCATCCATGCTGCTATAAGTAAGTTCAATACACTAATTGGCCAACAAGCTGAACTTAGATGAAATCAGTTTTTTGAACTAAAAAAGAAAAAAAACACTGTTTTTTTTCTGATAGCAGGAAAGCAACACTGATCTCACCAGCATAGTTCTGATGAGATGTGAAAGCATGTCAATGTGCACTAGCAGTTGCACTAAGCAAGAATCATTTGAAAGTGTTCAGGGACCTATCTGAGGAGAATATTGTAAAAGCAAATAGGGCTGCTCATTTCCCTTCCCTTTGAAGCAAAGGTGGAAAGGACACCTATCTCAAGGTATTGATCTTTCAATCCAACAGAATCCTATTTCGTTCACATGGTGCCTGCTATTGTGAGGTATCAACAAAAGAGAAAAAGCTAAAGTTCAGAGACATGAAGACTATTTCCCAAGGCTATAGAATTAGGAAATGATAGATATGGTTTTCAGACAAGCAAATATTTGATACCAAAACTCATTCATATCCAGCCTAATTATTAGCTCTCTTGGTTTGCAGTTGTCAATATGTGAAGATTTTGAAGTTAGTATAAAAAGAATTTAAAAGATGACCTACTACTTATAAGTGGTGACTCTAGACAACTTAACTAATCTTACAAGGGCTTAGTTTCCTCATATGTGAAGATTAAATGAAATTTTCGATAGAAAGCACCTGTATTACTTACTGATCTCATTGTGACAAAGGCAATTTAGGAAACCCTTCAGGCATATTTTTGGCTTACAATTTCAGACGAGATAGTTCAGAGTGTTCAAAAGTCATGCTGACTGAAGCATGAAGTAAGTGGTCACATTGCATTGTGTAACCATAGTCAGGAGGCAGAGAGAGATTAATGCTACTGCTCAGCTGGCTTCCTCTATTTCCCCCCTTTGATTCAGTCAGGGACCCTAGCCAATGAGATAATGCTCCCAACATTCAGGGTAGGTCCTCCCTCCAGGGAAAAGATAAAATAAAATGGTATTATCCTAGGGGATTTCAAGTCCGTTCAAGTCGACAATGAAGTCTAACCATCAGAGCATTCAACACACAGTATTCCTTTGGCAGATAATAGTTTTCTTCCTGCCCTAAAGTAAACCCTGAGCAAAGATCTTGCATAGAGGGACTTAGATCCTCAGAAGTAAAATAAGGAAGTGGGGAAAGTGAGACAGAGAAGGGAGAAAAGTTAACAGAGGAAAAGTTTGTGGCCAGGTAAACACTATGAACAACTGAGGCTCATGTGTAGAAGCAGCTCAGAACCATCCCCGCACAGCAGTTCCCAAGCCTTGGTGTGCAACACAATCACCTGGAAAGGTCCTTAAGAAGGACTGATGGACCCTATCCCCGCCCAAGTTTCCAGGTCTGGGGAAAGAAGGAACCAGGTGAGGAATTTTCATTTCCAACAAGGTTCCAATTAGACCAGTTTTCTGGGTTGGACCATGCTGTTGACTTGGGAAGCTGGGCATTTAGCCAATGATCCCCCTGCTCTTTGAGAGGATCCAGTGAGAACACATTTCACATGCAAATTGCACACAGCATAGAACTTGACCACATACTCTTCGTGCCCTGTGGAGAAGCTAGCTTACACTGGTGATAAAACTGGACAGCTGCTCTGTTATCCCGTTCCACGTGTACATCTAATTATCAACAGTGCAATCTTTGTACCTGCAAACAGCAGTCTCATTGCCCATCAATAGTCTTATAGAAGGAAATGGGCAGTTTGGAGATGACTTTGAAATGAAAAAAAAATCATTATTATCTTTTTATATGAGGTTTTGCTTTCAGTCATCACCTCCTACATCCTCTCCTCATATTTTCCCACAAATTTAACCTCAAAATACTACGAATCAACATAAAATATTCCAGCATTCATGCTAGTCCTGAGGCTTTAAAGATTCCAGATATCTGTAGTAGCTGAGATTTTATTTTTTAAGTTTTGTCAAAGTACATTTTTTTGAGGCAGGGTCTCATTCAGGCCCAGGATGACCTAGAACTCAGTCTGTAGTTCATGTTGGTATCCACTCATGGTTTTCCTTTTATCTCAGCCTCCTGAGTGTTGATATTACAGACATGAGCCTCCATCCCTTAGCATACTTTCATAATTTCATGCATCCATTCCCTTTCTGAACATGATGAGCTTGAGGAGTTGGCAGAAACACTATTTGCTAATAAGAAAACAGAGGCACAGGATAGTAAATTGACTTGTCTAAGAAGTGACTGGCAGTGTGACAGTTCACACCCACTAATTTATAGAAGATCACATTCAGTTTTACTCATGTGATAAATTGGGGATATTTTAATCATATAGTAATTTGGGGATATATTAACTGATGACAACAGTTCCCCATATTTCTTTTTCCCTTTATTCAAGCAAGTCACCAAGCTCTTTCTTCTGTTCATTGTCCCTGGGAAGGAACAAACTTTAAAAAATAAAATTAATTCTGTATTTCAAAGCAGTTAGACGAGAGGACTTTGAATGGTTCTCCACAAGGAAAGGATAAATTTTGATGTGATGGGTATGTTAATTACTCTCATTTGATCACTATATAACACACACATGGATTGCAACATCATACTATAGCCACAATGTGTTTTTTTTTAGTGTTACCATGTGACAATTAAAATCAGATTTATAAAAATAATCACAAAATAAAAGTCTCTTTGGAGAACGCCACATTCTTCCAGAGGAGGTAGGAAGGAAAATAGGAGAGCAGAGGACGACTGGGGAAGAAAAGCAGACATAAGATAATGGGAAGCAGGAAGGAGACCTTCCTTACATTAAAAGGGACTCCCTGAGATGGAGAAGACGGATCTACTTTCAAATCAGTAAGAATTCAGGTCCCACTGTTTGGCATTGTAGCCATGAAGGAAGCAAGACCCTCCCTCCCCCAGGAGGAAATGTTGTAGGGTTCATGACATCCTAAGCATCCATGCCATGAAGCATACTCAAGAAGTGAGTGTTCCAAGACCATGCCAGATACCTCATTACTAGAAGTTTGCCAACCCCCTCCCTTACGTCCCAAGCTTGCACATAGTAATAATACCTCAAATCTTGACCCAAGCCCACGAAGAAGAAACTGGCCAGTAGTATTAGGAAGGGAATCCTCAGAACTGAGGATCAATTGTCCACAAAGGAAATGTGAGTCTGAATCATATGACACAAGGGGACATGCTATTTTACACACCTTAGGTTGGAACTAAGGTTCAGACCTCCCATGATTCCCTTGGTATCAGCATTCTTGAACTATCACCATGGCACAACTTGAACATACAGTGTTACGGTGCAGATGTCTCTGAACTCTCCCACCTGGAATGCTGGTGCCCCCTGCAGCTTCCCTCGGTTGCCTCCTGGATCCACGTGTGCACCTTCTGCCACCATCAAAATGCTGCCCTGCAGGGTGCATCCAATTATCTGTTGATCACCCTGTCTTGTCCCCACCCAGCACCTGGAGATATGGCACACAACGCACAAATGTCATTGAAATAAGAGATCATACTGAATAAATTCTCAAGTGAGGACATAAAGTGCTCGTGTAATTTACAACCCCCCCCCCCCACATCCCACGGACTGATCCAATAATCCCACTGAGAAGGACCTTCAGTGAGTTGGGGCGAGGGAGGAGGGAAATAGGGGTACCAACATAAGACTTGTTCTATATTATGTGTCTAATTTTCAACAAAAACCATGGATTGCTGGAACAGTCCAGTTTTTTCTTTGTATGTTGTTGTTAAGGGAGACAATGTATGGTTGGCCACCACACTTACATCACAGACTCACACCATATCTTATTAATTTTCTAGGTTAATCAACTATCATGACAGAAATGCTCCATCAAAAGGCTTGTCACAAGCACTTACATTTTTCTGGTTTCTGGTTAACTCAGGTAGACATGCTTCAAACTATGGTGGGGATCAGGATAGCACCCTGTAGCACTCCTCCTCCTCCTTGCACCAGAGGCTGCAAGGCTCCTCGTGTACAATGTCATCACCTCTTGAACCTAAGCTGAAGTCCGTGAGGTCTCATGAGGTCCTGACTCCACTACTAAACTACCAGCCCTACCTATATTTCATTAGCCAATGCCAACAGTAGACTAGAGAAACACACACTCCTCATCTTAGTGGGTGGGCCTATAAAGTCACGTGATAGAAGGAACAGTGATCACTCTAGTGAGGGGCAGCACAGGGTCTTGGAATTTCACCACAAAGATCAGAAAAGAAAGAATGTGTTTGCTCTCACTAGAAATGAAAATGGTGTTCAGCTTCTAATCAGCCAGGAGCCTGCTACTCATTTGAAGGGAAACGCCTCCTGAAAACAAGGGAAGCTGCCTGCCTGGGGAACTTTATAAAATCAATAATTTCCCCTTCTTTTCTTCTCATTTCACACTGTGAGTTATAGTCCCGGCACAAGGTCCAGCTCAGGGTCAAAATTCACTTTAAAGTTTTTGAAGATATGTGTTTATTCTGTCTCAGCCTGTGATAGTCATCAGTCGTGTTGTTTCCCTCGATGATTTTTCCCAATTTTTATTACAAATGACAGCCCTTTTATTAAAAGGCAGAAAATATGATATTGAAAACTACCAGGAACTGAAATCAGATGCTAAGGGGTATTAAAGTTGCATCTTGTAACAGAGAGGGACTATGTCTTTAAAGGATTTGTAGTTAAAGCGGCTTATTAAATCTGACACCAGGCCTGCAATTACCACCAATTATTTGGTCATAGTGTCAGTTCCATTTAAAATGAGAAAGTTACTGATGATAGCAGTTTATTTTTAATAACTGATTCCAGGGAAAACCATATTGTGTTCACTCATCGCTTCCTGGTTTCCTGACCTCAAAATAAAAGCCTTGTACCTATGGAGTTGTTTGCACGAGCCCACCCCAGGAGAGCAGAGGCATTAATACTATTGCAAGTGCATTGTGAGTTATACATTCACACGACCATTCACATCTCCTGTGACAGGTCAATGGCACCAGATTCTCGTCCCTGCCCTGCCGTCTGTCAGTGCCTTCTAATATGCTGCATCCAACCTGAGAACTCTGCCCACATTACTTCATCATCTGCATATGAAGCTTTCACAGACATTGTGCTCTGATTGTGTGAGGAATGCATCCTACCTGTGATGGTTAAGTTTTGATGTCAACTTGACCTTTCAAGTAATCTTGGGTGGGTGTTGAGCACTGCCTGTTGGCGCTGCTACTGAGGGCACGGAGAACAAAGGATTAAGGTTGTATGAGTGAGGTGAAACCCCGATAATTCGGTAGGCATTTCCCGGCTCCACCTACCCTGACTCCCAACCCCCATGGGCTGGCCACAGAAACCAGGATTTCCATCTCAGCATGACTGGCATTGTGTATCAGAAAAACTTCCTTGTACCCATCCCCGCGGACAGTGGCTAGCATCAGGTATTTCCCACCATTCAGGCCCCCAAATGAGGTATTCTCAGGTTGTCCCCACCCACCTATCCCAGTGCAGGCTGCCAACTCCCCACCCCCATCAACCAATCTCCTTTTCTCTTCCCCATTCCCCATCCCCCTGACCCCCTTTTCCTATAAAATGTAAGTTCCCCCAATTGAACAAAGAACCATGTGGATATACAATACACATCTGCTCGCCTCTGTGTCCCGCCAGACACCCCTGCGCCATCCCCACAGCTCTATGGACCCTAGCCCTGAGACAGCGGACAGCAGATAGCTCGCTCAGCTCCCACCGCTTCTCTGTTTACCCTCCGCAGTGGCCGAAGGTGCCTCTGGAGGAGAAAACAACAGGTGGGTCTCTGAGAATGTTTACAGAAAGGCAGCCTCTCAGTAGGGGGCAAGATGTAAGGAAGCTCAAAGAAGCTAGAAGTAAACATCCTTTCCTGTGTGGGCAGTGCAGGAAGGAAATTCCAGAGACTCAGGAAGCCATTAAGTCTGAGGAAGGGTTGTAAGACCTCACCCTAAGGCTATAAGGAGAAGAACTTCTCTCCTTGGCTCTCCTTCCTGTTTGCTATTATGTGTGTTGCTGGTGATAGGTTTCTGTCTCTGCTTGGACCTGTGAAAGGGGAGCAGCCTCTTTTGCATTCTGGAACTTCCTCTGCATCTATAGCTGCAAATAAATCCTTTCCTCCCATAAACTGTGCCTGACTTGGAGATTCATCCCAGCGGTGTGTGGCTGACTGTGACACTACCCGATCTCCAAGTCATCTCACTCAGCCATTTGATAAAGAACTGAGAAACATCCACTGCTTTTGTTTGAATTTGGTCCTTAGATGAACAAATGGTTCTCAAGTCCCAGGAATAGTGGCAAGATAGTGTCTC
>PVHP010024845.1:0-25000 GCA_004024765.1 Zapus hudsonius
TTTTTTTCCATATTACCCTCCTTTCTTCTTTCTTGATCCATTTCCCTGCTTATTCGAGGAAACATCTTCATCTGTCAAACAAAAACTGAAGTGATAATCCTTTCAATAATTTCTCATTGAGAGCTTCTATCATAACATTTCCCAAGCTTTGCAGCATGTAGTATCTCATTTTACCCCATTGATGTAGTCAATGGTGGCATTACCCTTTCACAAATGAAAATTATCACATGAATAAGGAACTCAAAAAATATTGAGCTCCTTTAGTCTTGTATGGCAGAAGGAAAGTATGTATGCTTTTTTCACTTTTAAGCACATATTCATTTAGTTGCTAGTGCTGCCCTCAAAATATCCTGACACTTTTGCCAAGGTGAGGGTGACAGACACTGAGGGTACTTACAATGCACCAGAACAGAAATCCAGAAGCTGCTGGGAGCTCAATGCTAAAGTAGATTTAAAACACACGCACCAAGGCTCAAGGAATTTTGCTGAAGAGGGGAGTGGAAAGATTATAAGAGCGACAAGGAGGCAGGGAGTGTCCAGTGTCATTGCCCCCCCCCTACAAAAATGACTGACAATGAATGACTGCTTTCATAACTCATAACCCACCACCCCATGGTGAATAGCTACAATCTTACTAAGGAGTACCCTCAGGGCAATGAGAGCAGGGAGGAGAAAAATGGTACCAACACATGCTCTGAATTGTGTTTAGGTGTAGGTATCTGTAGCTCATCCTGTGTTTTACTGTCTCATAGAGAGTTGCTTTTCAGAAAAAAAGATATGCCATGTTATATCTTACAAAGTAATCTGCCATGTTGGAAGATTGTGATTATTGCCCTTCCAGTGGATCAATATTTCTCCCTGATTTTGTGGTGAGAATTAGTATCCTTTCACTAAGAGGATTTCAGTGACAAAGATGTTATAGTCATCTCCTACCTTCTTCTTTATCTTTCCATCCATTCAGAACACAGCTGGAAAAAAGTGTGAATTTGTGTTTTGAACCTTTCATGACTCAGCAGTCTTTTCTAAACAACAAGAGTATGTTTGCTGGTTAGAGTGTTCTGACCCAGTTGTACAGACAGGCAGTCTTTAGAAGAGTTGGGAGGAAGATGAAAGGATAACTGACTCATTAAACACTGTCTAATTATTGATGATAATGAAAAGGAAGAGTGTGCATGCTCACAAAATACAATGGAATATAAATGAAGTTTGCAACATTTATCTTTCTTTTTAAGTAACATGGATTGGCATATAGAACGATGACTGTCACTGGTTAGAAGCAGTATTAGTAGAGGAACAAATATATGAGCAATAAGACACAGGGGTCTATAAATGTTTTAAAAATCCCATGATTAGGGATTGTAAGACCCTGGATAAAAATGTTGGTGTGGGGCTTCAGTCTGTATAAACAATTTAAATCACATATATTTAAAATTCATGGACACATATGTGAAAAAGTTTATCAGTGGAATTTCTGAATAATAGGTAGATATTAATCTAATCAAGGAAAATGCTTCAGAACTTTTTCCTTGGTCAGGAAATCATTCTGTTTTTTGTTTGTTTGCTATCGATTTCAAAGTTGCTATTAATTTAATATTTCTCATTATAAGAAGAGATTGTATGTAGCTTTATAATTTGGCACATGTCCATCATTTCTCAAAGTAGGACGTAATGAAACAAAATTGATCTCCTCTGTGTGTCTTACTTCTTGCTTGTTATATATGATAGACATAATGCATTATTTCATCAAAACTATTGCTTATAGATAAAATAACACACACTCCAAACATGCTGTCTGTTGAATCATTTGGGTAATTAACGATGCATTTTAGAATTTGATCTCTTTTCAAAGTGACCACATCCCTGAATTTCACACAGTATTTTAATTTTCGTAAGAAATGTCCTTCCCTCATAAAGTATGTCTTAAGAACCAAATGGAGAAGCATGGTATCTCCACATGGTTCAAAGTGAGTATGTAGCATGAGTCATGCTTCACTGGAATAGAGGAGGAAAGGTCTTTAGGATAGTAAGAGATGCTAGGCATGGCCTCTTGCACACAGCACGGAAAATTGGCAGGTTGACTGTCCGAGTCCAATGGTTTCACCTTATAGACTAAAGGACAGTCATAGCCCATTGTTTTAGAGTACCTACAGATGGAGAAACAGAGAAATGAAGAACATAGAAGACATGAGACAAGACCTTTGAGAATAAACTTTCCAGAGGACAATACTGATCTTATGCCTGCAGTGACCAAATGTAACACAAAATCAAATTATCTGAATCATTTAAATGAATCGATGAAATGAACATATTAATTTTATGTATCATTTCTTATATAAATCTGACCTGACAGTTTCCTTCATTTTGTGTGATTTTATGTGTATGAATATCTGTGTATATGCAAATACATAAGGGTGTGTATATATATATATATATATATATATATATATATATATATATATATATATATGAAACAAAAAACACTGAAACGACATTGTAGACATATTGTTTTTAACGGAAAATGAGAGAGTCATTGCTTTAAAATGATTTCTCACTGCTACTGGGATCCAATGGTTTTGATGAAATGGAAATATCAGAGTCCACTGGATGAACGGCTCCCTGTTGTGTCTGTAAAGTACAACGTAAAGACAAATTGTTGGCAAACACACATCGCTCATTAGTTCATCCAGCCACATGACTATTTTATTCATCATCTACTACATTTTTTGTTATTGCTGTTTATTTTCATGTTGAATTGACATGAAAATACATATTTATTCTTAACTTTCTCAAGGGATTTGTGCAGGAGAGAAGCAGAGACTGAATCTCTATATGTATGGGCAGATTATCATATTTCAGGAATGTTTGGTACCACATGTCCACAAATACCACAAGTATCATAAATGCTAACAGTTCTGGAGTTCATCAGATGGTAGAATGTTTAAATCAAACTTACTGGATGAACATCCCAACTCTGAAAACAAAACAAAAATCTAAAATGCTCCAAAATTCACTTTGGATTTCATATTTTCAAATCAAGTATGCTAAAAATGTATACATAATATTTCCTATTTTATTTTTAGAAGCACATTTATTTGTGCTTGATATTTCCCAATTATCTGGTCTTTTCAAACAACTTAGGCAAAGTTAAAAAAGATATTTTGGCTTCCCTCTGTAGAATTATGCCCAGGTTGATAAGATAATATTTGTTCACCTTTTTAGCAAGGCAGCTAATCATTACCCTGCCAGCTAGCTGGAAATCGAAGAGAGAGCTGCTAGGGGATGGATAAAACTTATAAACATCATGAACAGTGGATTCTTCAGGCTACAAAACTAGCCAGTCAGGCAAGTTGCACACATGGGTACTGTGATGGTTAAATTTTGTTGTCAACTTGACCTTTTTAGTAACTCTTGGGTGGGTCTCTGAAGATGTTTATAGGAAGGCAGCCTCTCAGTAAGGGGCAGGATGTAAAGAAGCTCAAAGAAGCTGGAAGTAAATATTCTTTCCTTTGTGGGCCATGCAGGAAGGAAATTTCAGAGACTCAGGAAGCCAGTAAGTCTGGGATAGGGTTGCTGGACCTCACCCTAAGCCTATGTAAAGGAGAAGAAATTCTCTTTGGCTGTCTGCCTGTTTCCTGCTCTGTTTGTATGGTGTTGGTGATGTGTTTCTCTCTGCTTGGCCCTGTGAAAGGGAAGCAGCCTCTTTTGCCTTCTGGAACTTCCCCTGTATCTATAGCTACAAATAAATCCTTTCCTCCCCAAAACTGTGCCTGGTTTGAAGATTCATCTGAGTGGCGTGTGGCTGACTACGACAGGTACAGAAGCCTTACCTAAGTTATGAGAGTAATCAACTTTTCTCTGGATATGAGGCTTGCTTATTGTCGGGATCAGGGGTTTGTGCCTGATACTGAGAACCAAATCAGAAACCTATGGTTTGAAAGGTCATCGACCCCAGAGGGAAACTTCTCCTCTTCTTTTGCTAAATGGTGATGTTATTTCCATAAAAATATCTTCTAAATGTGCATGCTTATCACTTTTAATTAATGCTGCTCTCACTTTCCATTAGGGAACCTACTTTTTATGCATGGCAACAAATACTGGAAACACACAAAACCCATCAAAATGACTAGAAGAGAAAATATAATATCCATCACTGGACCATTCATCTCTATCAAATCTGCCAGGACCCAGAAAATTTAGAGGAAGTGGAGGATTAAACTCAGTACTCATCAAAGCAGAATAAGAGAAGCTACCAAGAGCTCAACACTGAAAGAGACTTCCAATGTGTCCTCTAAGGCTCAGAGAACATTGTGAAAGAGCTCGTGTGTAAAGGATGTTAAGAGAGAAGGGCTGGAGCGATTGCTCAGTGTTTAAGGCACTAGCCTGTATAATCTACCCAAATTCCATTTCCTGGTACCCATGAAAAGCCAGATGCACAAAAGGGGTTTATGTATCTGGAGTTTGTTTGCAACAGCTAGGGGCCCTGGCATGCGCATTCATTCTCTCTCTCTCTCTCTCTCTCTCTCTCTCTCTCTCTCTCTCTCTCTCTCTCTCTCTGTCTCTCTCTCTCCCCTTACAAATAAATAAATATTTTTTTTTAAAAAATTGTATGGGAAGGCATATTCTGAGGCATTGTCCTCCCTACATGAACTGAGTGGACAATTCATGACCTCAAAATGATTAGCAATGCTCCCTCTAAAGAGAGCAGTCTCTGGTAAAAAAATATTTTAAAATATTAAAATGTTTTAAAATATTAAAGGTGTGTGGGCATGGTGGCACACACCTTTAATTCCAGAAAAATGGAGGCAGAGGTAGGATGATAGCCATGAGTTCAAGGCCAGCCCGAGTCTATATAATGAATTTCAGGTCAGCCTGGGCTGGAGCAATACCCAACATCAAATATATATAAATTACAGACGCTTTATTCTTTATGTTTGTAAAGTATATTATGAATGAATTGAAATTTAGGAGCTGTACATCCCTACAGGTAAGTGGAAGTTACTATACTCCAGGATTTTTTTTTTACATATGCATGTGTGGCTTGTATGTATGACTGTCAGGATTGTTTTTCACCTTTTCTAATAGGGTTTTGTGCTGAAGCTGGAGCTCACTGATTCACCTAGACAAAATAATCAGTAAATCCTGGGGATCCTCCTAGTCTCCAAATCCCCATAGCCTGGATAACAGGTTCATGCCTTTATACCAAGCATTCTATGTGGGCTGTGAAGATCTCCGGAACTCATGGTTTTGGCAGAAGCACTTTGCATGCTGATCCATCTCCCCAGCCTCAATCCTGCTGGTTTAAAGTCCACTTAACCTTGTTCCTCTTCCTTGTTAATTAAGGCACTTTATCAATATCGCAAGAGCAGAATATTTTGGCTTTAATTCTTTCAGCCTGTTATCAATTCATACTGGGATTACTTTTCATGATTCTGCATTCTACCAAACTGACAAAAAGCTTACAATTCTACAATGACTTTTTTTTTGAATTTTTATTTTTGCGTGTGTGTGCACAGATGTGTGTGCATGTGAAATATGTTGTGTGTGGTACGGTGTCTGTTCATGAAGCACCTTGATGCACCCACTGGACTGGTCTGCTGATGGGTTCCTAGTCTGAGGAGGCTGGAGCGAACTTCAGGTGAACTGCTCCAGCACTTCTCTGCCTCATTTGTTTTGAGCTAGTGTCTCCCATTACAAATTTTTGAGCATGGCTCCAAAGATTCTGGTGTCTGCTGGGCTGGAGTACTGGGGATGCATTCAGCATTGCCCAGTGAGTTTCTTTTTATGTGTAATATGAAGATTTGAATTCGGGAAGGCTCTGGTCTCCTCAGTTCCTCATACTTACACAGGAAATGCACGTAACTCCTGGGCCATCTGCCCAGCCCTACAATGTACTTAATCTAAGGTATAATCTCACATATATGCTTCAGAGGTCAGAGAAAGAAAAAAGTACAGGAGTTGATAGTATTGAAAACATTTTTTTAAATAGGAATCAAACATGGGAATGTCACACACATGATTTGTGGATCAAATTAGATCATTGAGAATGTGTCCAAATATATTTACATGTTTCATATCAGTGCATTTTCACAAAGGCTGTAATAATTACACAGGCTTTCAAAGAAGGTTAGATTTGAAATCATGCTGACCTTTGAGTAGGTATGCCCTACTTAATCTTAACTAGAGTGTAAAGACCATGTTATGGAGGAGTAATGGACATGGGTAAGTGAGCTGGTATCACAGAATAAAAACTTGAGTTTGATCACTGTTATGCATATATATATATAGTCAATTATTAAAACAATCTTAGTGTTTTGCACAAGTGCTTCTATTTAAAACGTGTTATTTCCAAAATCTTAATTCTATACTATATAAAGATTTAAAATATTGTTATTGCATCCTTTCATTTTTGCCTTTGCCATTTCTGTTTGTTCTTTCCAGATATTATGTGGTAGCTCCATGCTTTTTTCTCCTCAATAATTGCTTTAAATAAGCAACATGATGTGCAATGCATTTACCTAATAAAGATAATGAGCAAAAGCAAAGTGCACACGGCAATAGCAGATGCACCGCTGACTCATCCAAAGGCCTGATTGCCTTGACTTGAACCTGCTGCTGCCATAGAGGCAGCTATTAGCAGCTGGCAGATGGTGCCAGAAACCATTGTCTCCTCCAGTTTCTTTCTGTCTCCTCTCCCCACCTCCCAGGTTTCAACAAAATCATTGTTCATGGATGTGTTAAATATCTTTGTGCATTCTGTTAACTGCATCTCAGACCTTACTACTGGATATGGTATTGGCTTAATCACTGAAAAGAATAGATGCATTTTTGAACATTAATTATTTCTCTTTTGCTGCAATACACAGTCCCATGGAGTGGTCCAGCAAGTCCATGTAGGAGGGCCCCCAGTGGAGTGGAAACAGGGAGAAGGGAAATGGGGATACCACCATAAGACTTTCTCAAGCAATGTATCTAATTATTTACAATAAATATGGAAGAAAAAAGGATCAACCTTAATAGTATAAAGTACATCTACCTTTAGTCATATTCATAGCCAATACTCCTGTTTCCTATTTAAATAAAAAATATAATTTCTGGAAGTGAGAGCATGAAATATTTCAGAAGGGCATTATTCTACCTACTGCTTTGAGAAAGGGAAGGAAATAGACATTCTCACATATATCTATACATTTATATAAACATCTAGACACTTTCATATATTATACAAATGTACAATTGGAGTTTTGGAAGGTCTGATGGAAGTTTATAATGTAATGAACTGCTCGAGCCAGAAATTAACTCATCTACATAAAGCCTTATTGAGGTCTCTAGTGCATTCTCTCTATTATCAAAGGATGTCTCTCCAAATCATAGGTAGTAAAAATAAATCATAGGTAGTAAAAATAAATATCAACCATGGAGCTCCAGATTTCCATGGAGATTGTGGTTAAGCTTATTCATTATCATGGTGCTAAATGTACATTGTCCCAAAATGGATGACTTGTTTTATTTGGCAATGAAAAAAGAGTCTTCACGAGAAGAGAAGATTCCCTGCTACGTGGGCATTTTTCCTTTGCCTAGGGCATAGCCTAATACGAATGTCTAAACAGTTCATGAGCTTACTGATCAGCCTTCAGTCGAATAAAGCTTTCTTAGAACATTCTAGGAGCATTCTAAGAGGTAAGTTCATTTACATATTTTAACAGCTTCTACCCAAATTATATATATATATAGATAGATAGATAGATAGATCATATATATATATGCAGATCATTATATATATTATCTGCAGTTCATTTAGAAGAGCCTTGGATCTGTGGAAACAAACATGCCCCATATGAATCTGATTTCTATTTTTATGCTCACCTTGTCTCAGCGTTTATTGTCAACCCTTTTATCCCTTCCCAAGGGGCATCAGTAGGTACATTTATTAGGAGATAGTAGTTAGCCAATAACTGACAGTTAGACAGATAGGATATAAATAGATTAATTCCTTTCCCTTTGATGCTGAACCCTAAGACAATTTTTTGTTTGTTTAGCTGTGTTCTGAGTCTCCAGTAAGAATTGATTCAATGCATTCATGTGATTTGGTTCTCCGCCATCTTTTGTTCTTTTCTTCTTGCTTTCCAATTTATTAGCCTATTCTTTCAAATGAATAGCTTGCGCAGGGCCAGATCTTGAAAACTCAATGTACAATAACAACACTGCTTCAAATTCCTCTGCATTCTCTTATTGTCTATCAGATTGACAAAATACACATTTTTTTATGATTTGACATTTAATTCTTGAGTAGTGCTACTATTTAATTTGGTTTATTTTTCTGATCTATGTTTTATGTGTAACTTATTCTGTTCTATCTTCCTGACATGGCACATTCATTGATTTGGCTTTATATCACAACATCCTTCAATTCTGAACACCTCATCCTTTGAAGAGCTGCTACCCAATTCATAATCTTCAAGGTGACACCTTCATTCCTTGAGTGCTTTTTTTTTTCTGAATGTCTCCATGGTAACTGTGGCTAGTGCTGAGTGTGGTATAGTAACCTTAATGTGGCTCCTAGAAGCATTACAATGAAGTATTTAAGAGAATTATATCTCAAGTCCTTCTGCTGAAATTTTATCACAGTCATGCACTACAAATGTGGCTTGGTGAGATATTTATTTTTATAGTGCAAGCAAGGCCCCATTTTTATATTCTGATTATGATTGTTCCCTACCTAGGATAGTTGTTTTATGAGTTATATTAAATAATCTATGTATCTTGCTTAGAACAGTGATAAACATGTACTTTATAAATCACGGTGCCCTCTTAGCATAATAGACAAATTATCTTTAAGAGTTGGTAGCATGCTTAGAGAGAAAGAAGAGTATTTTTTTTTGTAATTTGACAAAAAGGAAGGCTTTATTTGAAAAGACAACAACATATGATCAGATAAAATTGTGAGGGAGGAAACTTGTGAAGTAGATAGATATGATCAGTAATACAAATGTGGGTATGTTGGACTCAAAATGGAGGTGTGAAGTTGGAGCATGGAATGAAGTTCCATGTCAGAGAAAATACTCAGAAGTGAGAGCGTATTAGGCACTCTTCAAGGTATATTGTTCTGAAGTCAACCCAAAAATTTGAAGCCTGTGGGTCTTACCATCACCTATTCAGCAATGGGGTCTTACCATTTAAGTCTGCTGGATAAAAATGTGCTTTGACAATGGTCAGCATTGACCTGAAGACCTGATGGGTCTCTCTGGCCAGCAGCTCACTGTCTGGGGTAACTGTTTGGGCCTATGGCTTTTTTAAATTACTCAAACATGACAGTTGGAAATTGATATGCTTGTTGAAAGAGAACTTCTGAATTATTTTCTAGAAAAGGAAGCTTGAGAGCTCACCTTACTGGAGCATTTTAAACATGGTGACATATCTATGTTCCACTGTAGGAGGTTGTAGAGAAGAGAAGGAAGCAGTAACAGAGAAAAACGGTCACCTGGTGTGGCCTGTAGGCACAAGGTCTGCAATTCAATTTCATCTTGACTGTGACCTTACCCAAAACTTGAAATAGATATTTAGAGTTTTCTTTTACTAAATTGCATTGATTCCTTACATGGGGACACAAGTAACTAATGGAAGGATGAAAACTTTATCTTCTCTTTCATTTCAGGTATCTTGGTCTCTTTTACTTTGGCTGGAGGCTCAGAGATAAGTCATTGCACTAAACTTGTAGTCACCTTTGTTTATAGACAGAGCAAACTCAAAGGCAAGACTCCATTCAAATGAGAAAAATAAAACTTTGAAAAATGGCAAGGCCCTATCCTAGAACAATAAATGATGATCTTATTTGAACTAGGTTTATCCTCAAGCAATAATGGGTATAAGGATTTCTCTGGAATTCTGCAGAGTCAGGGGAGAGACATTGATTAACCAGACCACATTTTTCAAGAACTGCTTAACATCTTTTACCCCAACACCACCACCCATTCTTTCTACATTTACACACAGTGATCATATCAAGAGCCCATTGACATAGAGGTCACTACCGCTCTTCCCAATCTGGTCACTATGAGTGAATCTTCTTTTGCTGTTCTTCATCACTCACTACTGATCTCTTCAACTGGCACATTATGATGGCAGCTAAATTTATCTGGTTGAAGGTATTGGAGCCCAAGCTTCTTCCCTAAAATCTTCTCTTGCAAACCAACAAATTTCTCCTCATGAAATCCTACTAATGAAGGCAGAAGAAAATCTGATTCCAGCGATTCTTTATTGTCTCAGATTCAAAATAATGTATACTAAATGACCAGACATTTAAATAAAATACAATCATAATAAAAACGTCTCAACTCTGACAGCACAGTATATAGACACTCAATTCTACTCTTCTAAAATTAATAATGTTTTACGTAGGAAATACATAAGAAACAGTTCTTTTGTTTTTGACATTAATCTTCTTTTTACTAGATATAAAGCCTAGATAATCTGCCAATCTCCCTCAATTGATTATATTATCTATAATCAGGGAAAGAACAACCTAGAATCTATCAGCTAAAATGAAAAAGTATAAATTTGTTCCCCTCTACTGTTCTTTTCGAATGTATTTCTCTTTCTGCAAATGGTCTATGTTAAGAAAACATTTTGAGGCTAGAGACATTGCTCAGTGGTGAAAGGTACTTACTTGCAAAGCCTAATGGCCAGGGTTAGATTCCCAGTACGCACATAATACTAGATGTACAAGATGGCACAACATACGTAATTGGTTTGCAGAGGCAACAGGCTCTTGTGAGTTTATTTTCCTTCAATCTCTCTCTCTCTCTCTCTCTCTCTCTCTCTCTCTCTCTCTCTCTCTCTTCCCCTCAATGCATGAAAACAAATAATTATAAAAGAAAATATTTCCTAGTATATTTCTCAAATGAAATATCTATAAAAATGCTTCTTTCCTTAGTGGTAGTGTTGACCTTAATGACAATACTAGAAATTCACAATGAGATCTTTCTTTATAAAAATACTGAGTGCTAGGACCTTCCTGGGGAAGGTCATGGTGGCAGTGGGGTGGGATCTGGATCCCAAGGGCATCTTCAATCTGCTGCATTTATAACTTTTTTGGACCCTCTTCAGCATACTGGGACTCCAGCTTCTTCTCAACTAAATTTGCCTATTTCCTGATCCATCTTGAAATCCCAACTTGGAAAGACCTAGATAGGACAACACCATCTCCATTTGTGTATCTCAAATCACACACACGTTGTAGTGCACCCTTTTCACTTACAACCTTGACAAGGAACAGGAGAACACCATCTGACTTGAGGGAACCGAGTGGGGAAGTCTGGGAACGTCTTAAGAAGGAATAGGGCATTAGCACAGTAAGGTCACCATGTAAATGTAGCACAGAGAGAAGGGATACCTAGGCGGATGCTAGCCAGAATCCGGTTCGGAGAACTGTTAGGCTCAGATGTAAACATCCTTGAAAGCACCTCCAGGGCAGTGGACCTCATCTGGACAAACCATCTCCTGAGGAGATGAGATGCATTCCCCTCCCAGACCTCCTTTCACAAGCTGGAACATGCATTCCACTGTCAGATGACCTCCAACCTCAGACTCCCCAGGGCTGCAGCAGATGTGCCCAGAAAAGACCTGCCAGCAGCCCAGCTGTCCACAATGTCTCCAATTTGGTGTGCAGAACATCCACTTGTCATCCTTTTCTTTGTGAATTTTTCCTTGAAAATGCCAATGACACCTGCTTTACAGCATAGCAGAGTTACCTTTCACAAACAGACCATGCAGCCCTAGGGAACTGTGAATGCTGGGGGGGGGGGATTTCAAGACTTATATAAGAGAGACCTCAGAAGACAGTGAAAGTACTCAGCGTTGGGACTCTGAGCAACTCTTGGCCCTTTAATTGTTGAATATCACAGGAATACCTAAAGCAGGTACTTGCCAATAAATATTAACTATTAAAGACAAAGGTATGACTCTGGATATAATCTATACAAACAGAAACACATGTAAAGAAAATAACTATTTATTATAATTTAAAACTTTGAATTACAAATAGTTTGGAAAGCATGTTAAAAGATTTCCTGGAATTAAATTTGAACCTTTTCATTATTTGTACAAAGTATATTCTGTCTATAGCTATAAAGTTATATACCCAAATATAAAAACAATTTAAGAGAAAGGTAACACTTAGCATTAAACTACTGGAGCAGAAATAAATTTACTACATCAAATAACTGAAAAGAGCTGCTGTTTTATTGGAGTGCTTCTAAAAGCCATTAGACTATTTAAGGACAGTTCATTTCTTTAAGTGTACAGAGACTGATGCACTCCGGAAAGTCCAGGCAAAGCCTCTCCAACCACTTTCCTAATGCCACTTTTATTCCTAAATAGATTAGTTTCTGGATAATAGATAGCCTTCAGAGAGTTAAAAGCCATCTATTCTATCCTCTTTGCTGATAAGATTAAGGATTTTCCTCATGGTAAAAAGAAGATTATTCAAAATTTTTGGAAGCATATTTGAAAACGAAAGATTTATTGTTGTCATAATTTCTGTGCACCTTGATATGACATGTCTTATTTATTTATTTTTTTACTGAGCTTGAGTTCATTTTTTAAATGCCCAGTAGGATGTTCAAAACAAGGTCTTTATAGTCAGGAAGACTAATAAGAAATTGCTTTCTATCCATTCTGAGGCAGAGCAAACAAAAAGGATGTTGAAATTAGAAGGATTGATGAGTAGGGAAAACACTATGCAGAATTGGATATGAGGATGGCTTTCTATGATGGAGAGCCTCAAAGATAGGTGAACAGTAGACTCTCATAAAGGGTTTCTCTTGCCAATTTTATCTGGATCTTCACACAAATGCTTCCATAGGGCAAGTGGATATTGATGTGTGTTTGATTATTTTAAATGAGCTGAAAGAGGCAGGGTGTACTGAGCCCAATCTGTGTCCAAAAAGAAAAGAAAAAGAACTGGGGGAAAAAAATAAAAAAAAAAACATTCAAATTCTAGGGGTTGCCTTTAGCAAATGTCACGAGGTTTATGATAGAACTCAAATGTGTAGTGGAATAGCTCATAACAATGATGGAGCCCAGACAGAACCCCATTGAAAAGAGTAGGGGATGATAAAAAAAGCATCAACACCTGCCAAGGAAACAGAGTTCAAGGGTGGAAATGACAACTTTGTTAGGTTGTAGCTACCTCTGAACAGCGAGAAGACAATGAGGTCATAATATATATAGTTTCATATAATGCTGTGGGTTTCAAAATAATCCAGGCAATTTAATAAGGATTGGCTAGGAGCCTAGTTTGGAGTCATTCAGAAGGAATACTGTATTAGCATTTGGAATAAGAGAAAGCCAAGCCCAATTCAAACAGATTTTTCTTTTGAGTTAGTGCCAATGTTAGTTCAGTTTCAGCTCTCTGAGCAACATGGGATGGCTTTGCTTTTAACCTTTGCGATGCAAGAAAATTAGACCACAAAGGGCAAATAGGCATTCCAGTTACAAGTAATTAATAGAATAATCTCAACATTTCATAGAGCAGAGGCATCATCCTCTTTCAGATGAGATGGACTGACTAATGATTTTTTTGCACTGCGTGAGACACTGCTTACATGGAAGACTCTTTCTACTCCCCAAATTTATATTTCCCAAACCTCTGGTTGTGTGACCGTCTCTTCTTCACTTATCCTGGTCAGAATACGTGTTTTCTTCTGCAAAGGGGAAATATAAAATACACAATCATACAGGAAGTCACAACCAACATGTCCCCAGAGTGCAGGCCATCCCCAAAACAGCTGCCCTCCTGTCCATATACAGAAGCTGGGAAGAGCTTCAACAGTTCTCTTGGATCATTTCATTTTATTAATGTTGCTGTTGTTTTCTGCTCAAGTGCCCCATGAGCCAAAGGGCATGAGATGATCCCCTGTGTGGACAAGAGAGGGTAGGGACTTGTTCTGTCCACTTAATGTAAATTGCTGACACTGCTTGAACCTTTATTGAAATGAGAGCAATGGAGGGCAGCTTAATGAAAACAAGGCTTCAGTGGTCAGTAAGTGAAGCATTTAAAGTCCCCATAGGATGTCGAGAAAGTGTGTTTCACTAGATGAAAATAGAATTTTCTGGAGATAGTCTGAATGCTAATCCCAGCACCATCTCATCTAGTTAATATTGTACAAATTATTTATGTATACTTTTTCACAAATCAGTTGTCTTCTCTAGAAATAAGAAGTAGGGGTTTGTGGAAAAAGTTAAGTTCATATAAAGTGCTTGCCTTACAAGCATGAAAATTTGGTTTCAATCATGAATACTCATGTAAGAAAATGGACATAGTTGTGAGAGTTTGTAATCCTAAATCCAGAGAAGCCCAGACAGGCAAGTCACTGGGGTTAGGCAACCAGCTGCTGTAGCCTACTTGATGAGTTCTAAGAGATCCTGTCTCTTAAAATGTAGTTATTCCATAGGGACATCACTTGAGGGTGTTCTCGGGCTTCCAGCATACCTCTGCACCTGCACGTATATAAACATACAAAAAATAAAAATAGAAATAGGAGCGGCAAAGAACTACTTCAGATCTATATCATAAGCCTAGCTATGCAGTGTCTTGAGCAGAATATACATGCAATCAATATTATGACTCATTACATTCCCTGAATGACTAACAGTTAATATCTTAAATGTGATCATGAGGTTTACAAAAAATCCTGCATTTATAAATCTCTGCACCTAAATTCCTTGTTTTACTTAATAGTAGGATAGAAATCTCCCATCTGATGATAGCAATCCTTACTCATTGCTGAGGGAGCACCTGACCAAAACCAGCTGATGGAACAGAAGATTTTTTTTAAATTTTGAGCTTACAGTATTGAGGGGAAGCTTCATGATGGCAGGGAAAAGCATGGCATGAGCAGAGGCTGAGACTGGAAACATTTTTACCACTTCCTGTGTAAAACAGCAGCAGGAGAGTGAGCCATCTAACACTGATTAATAAATTTCAAGGTCTACTATCAGCAACACAATTCTTCCTGCAAGGCTCCACCTCCCAATTTGATGTGTGCTGGGTGACAAGCATTCAGAACACATGAGTTTATGGGTGGCATCTGACACAAACAGACACACTTGTGCTTAACATAGGATATCAATAAACAATTTATGGCTGGCAGTACTGGGACCGACCCAATGCTTTGCACATGCTCAGTCCATGCACTGCCTCTGAGCTACAACCCCTCCCAGTAAATAATCGTTAAGTAGGCCTATATAGTGATGCAAACTTGAATCACTTTTCTACACAAAATGAGTACTACTTCCCCATATTTTTAAGAGTAATTGTGGTTAAATTATATAAATATTAATTAAAATGACTTCATGTATTTTAATAGCCCTAATATAAAAGTATTTTCAAAGGATTTAAAAAATAGATTCCTAAACTTGAATGAATGCTTATTTTTAAACAAGAGTAATTAGCAAACATGAAATGGAAGATAAATGGTAAAATAGTAAAAGTTTCTTGTTTGGACTAGTCACACATCTATCCATGATATATTTCATTATGCATAATAATGTAACACTGCTTTCATTAAACACCCTGCTTTTCTGAAAAAATGACAAAATTGCAAGGTTAAATTCCCATTGTGGAGTAGATATAGTCATGTGTGCTAATTAACTATTTTTTAATATATATTTATTGTCCATAATGAGTTACATTATTTAGTGGGCAAACAATGCATTGTTATCCCGAATTCCCCAATCCCCCCCCCCCATCCCCGGTCAGTTGTATATCCTCCTCCGTTAAATCAGTGCTCTAAAAGGAAGGAAATGGAAAAATAGGAAAACTGCCTAGGTTTTAGTGAGTGTATTGTACTTCTTATATTTGTTCCCAATTGTCTCCTTTTACTAAACCTTGAATTTTCCTTTGCTGGATATTTTTCCCTTAATGCCATTTTAAATTATCCTTTTCTTCTCTATTAGTGGAAATATTTAGTGACCAACATCACTTATGAAATGCTGAATTCTGCATCACTAATCGAAACAAAATCACAAATGATTGTGCAATGAAATATATTTTATTTGATGAATTATTTCCATTAGGTTGAGCATTGATTTAAATCAAAAACCAAAGGAAAAAAGCCTACCTCATGCATAAAAAAATTATCATTTTTATTGCAGCAAATATTACCCCTTTTCCTGTCATCATTTCTGCCTAATACAAAATCATGCATCATTATACATAAGTGAGATGAGTAAAATTGTGAAGCTTGTTAACAGTAACTACTCTCTGAGTTTGAGATCAACTAACATTTACTTCTTTTCACCTCTGTATATTTTTGACATATTCCTGTCATAGGGCAGGAGAACACGTGGATGGGAAAGTCAAAGAAACTGACATCGTATTTTGTGTTTTACATTTTATTTGATGTAACGAACATCTCCCCCTCTTTTGCTGAAATCAGCACTAGGAAAGATCAAATACAGCAAAGTCTTTTAACAGTTTAAAATTGCCCCTGTCATTATCTTGTCAGTTCCATGAGACCTTGAGCTTGCTGGGCTGTGGAAATCTTTCAAGACAAATTTGCCAGAAGCACTGCTCGGGAAGACTGTTTATAAAACTCGAAGAACTCTAATGATTAGGAAAGTAATGGATAGCAAAAATATTATTTAATGATGTCCGGAAAACAGTGGGATATATTTTTTAATATGACCATTCATGGGCAGTATTAGTGACTTGGTCATTTTATGTTTCATTTTTTTGTCATTCTAACTCTTTTATTTCAACTTATGTATTGAGCATTCTAGTCTCATTCTGTCATTTTTCTTAAAAGACATACCTTTCTTCTTTCATAGAACTCTGTCAATTACCTTTATTATGATTTTGGAAACAAGTAAATTTTATGGTAAAGTACTGTCTTTGATTTTTCACTTGAAAACATTGACTAGCTGTCTGATCTTAGAAAACATCTGTATCTGCTCTAAATTCTAGTTCATCTTATAAGGTGGACTACCAGCTCATTAACTGGTAATATTTCCACTCTCTGTGTCTGATCAAAACTCAGAGATCCATGCTGAACCCTTGCTTTTTTTAAACACACACACAGTATCAAATTATTAAATATTTTATAGTAACTACATTAGATGATCCTTTAAATTTAATTATTAATTATTGTATTAGTTATTTTTGCTATTGCTATGTCCAAATATAAGACAGTAAAATGACCAAGAAGCAATATCAAGAAGGAAGAATTTATTTTGGCTCATAGTGTGAAGGTTTGACCTTGGGGTTAAGGGAAGCCTTGGTGGTGAAAATAGCTGAGGACCATGGTAGCCTGAGTATGAGGTTGCTTGCTCCCATCTATGTGGACCATGAAAGAGAGAACAGAAACTGTTTACATGCATTCTGGCTTTCTCCTGTTTCCTTCCTATATTCAGTGTGGACTCCTGGCCCATGGGTAGGTGCCACCCCTTGAAGGCTGTTTTGTGAGTCTAATTCTATTCAAGTGTGTCATGAAGATTAAATATCCCAAACCTCTAATTCTATGATGCAAATGTGATAAAATAAATTTACTTTTAAAAATATGTCCATGTCCTAAGTTTCAAATATTGATAATTTTAGTGCAAAATAAAATGCTTCTCAATTCTCAAGTGTACATTAATAACACTATTGATCTGTTACTTAACCAAATCTCTAGGAACATTATTTAATGGCTTATTTTACCTTTAGAATTTATATTTGTGAATTCTTCTTGTCCTGTGTAACACATTTTTCACTCAAACCTGACTAGAATATATAACTATATTCACCTTTGATTTTTATTCCTACTTTTGTCTTGGTTCCCAAAACTATGGTTCTAATTTGGAATATATTTTGTAATCACTCATCTTCTTCTCATAGAGATTTTCCAACATTCAAACATTGGGCCATTTGTCTTTCATCATGTAACTGTTTTTTTTAATACTTTATGGGTAAATGTGGAAATGGAAATGTTTAACTTCTGAAAAGAATTTCAACATGTCTTAATGTATCCATTCAAAAGTTCCCCTTTAAAAGATACTCAGTTTCAGAGCATGGCAAACAAAAATATGAAAACTGTATATTTTCTGACCTAAATGTTCATTGTTTCATGGGAGATGCCCAAAGACCTCTAGGTTAACAAATTAAATGTATGAATTCCATTGAACACCAAGGATATGAGAATAAACTAGACATCAATATCC
The DNA here is from genome assembly GCA_004024765.1 of Zapus hudsonius. Classification (NCBI taxonomy): domain Eukaryota; kingdom Metazoa; phylum Chordata; class Mammalia; order Rodentia; family Dipodidae; genus Zapus; species Zapus hudsonius. The sequence continues at coordinate 18,196 of PVHP010024845.1, forward strand.
AAATCTAACTTCTCTCTTTTAAGAGTTTTAATGTCTTACCATTTCCCTTATTTTTGTCATATATGACAGTAAATTGGATGGTAAATGCATTCACCACAATTTTTCAGCATGTTCTATTGTGTTTACTTCTGGATATTCTGGACCAGAATAAGCAAAAGTCAATCGTGTTGGAAATTAGAACAGCTAATGTGAGGAAGATACCAAAATGCCAAACATATTCCCTCTTCTTCACAATTTTCTAGACCTGAGCCAGGCCTAAGCTAAGGAAGAAAGCTTTTATAAAAATGGAGGAATCATCTCTGGCAGTCTTGGCCTTTTTAATGTCTAAACAAATGACAGAATCTCTCATATTTAAGGGTGATAACAGAAGCTGTGAGATTTGATCCAGACCACATCCAAGGCATGTTCAATACAATAAATGTGCTTAAAGTGAGCAGAAGAAATTATCTTTCTGCTCAAAGCCTGTTTTTGTTGTGATGATCTATGAGGAATGTCTACTTAAAAACAAGAGTTCCATTTTGAGGTGGTGATTCAAAAGCTATCCATGTGTTTTCTATGTTTTTTTTTTTTTGGTTGTTCATTTGTTTGCTTGTTTTAATTTCAGCCTTCCTGAAACTTCTTTTTTTTTCCTGAGTTGCAACTTTAATTTGATTTACATATCTTGTTTATTTTTCTTGATCCTAAAGATAAGAATAAAAAAAAGACCCAGAACACAGGAAGACAAATGTAGATCGACTAAAAAGAGCCTGTTCTTCCAGAATTGCTTGGACCAAGGTAAGCATAAGCATTTTCTCTATATCAGAAGAGAACTTGCAAATTAATTGAAATGTGATTGTCCAATGTTCTGTTGTAAGGAATCATTAAGAGAAGTAACGGAACTCCAGAAAAAGAAAGCTGAATTATCAGGAATAGTTTTTTATTTTTTAATTTAGATGTATGCATGGTTCACTAGAGAATCACTGGTCTTCATAAATAATCAGCAGGAAAGAGATGATTCTACCATGGCCTACATCAAGAGAACAGCCCACAATGCATCCCAACTTCCATCTCCCTAAGCTACTATGATAGAAGATGACACCTGTGCTTCAGAAATAAGATGTCACATCTTCCTCCAATGCCAATAGCTACCAATTCTAGACTTTCATAGGGGAAAGTTGCATTTTCTTTGAGACTTATTATAATTCAATTACTCCTGGTATAATCCTCAGTGATATGAAATTCGATGAGGCTCTAGGAGCCTAAACACATATATCAAATGAAGCAGTTGCATTCTGTTTTCACTCTGAAACTTTTCTGTTTACCTTGGAGCAGTGCAAACACATGAGCTAAAAGTGTCTGTTTATCTTCCAGAGATAATTTCATGAAATTCTATAAAGACTATTTACTCTCTCCCATATAACAAGGGACATTAGTGTGCGATTCCTGATAGGGAAACATTTCTTCCTGACTTCCTCCCAGTCCACCAATGACCTGGGCTTAGTTGACATAGAAGAAAGTGCATCCAATGACGTCCAAGCAATGCTTCTTTCCCTTGACAGTTGGACTTATATAAGGAATAAATATTATCACTTATTAAGAAGTTTAGAATTTCTCTATGTCTTTCTAAATTTGCTGCCTACTGTTTTATTTTTTTTTCTCCCATCAGAAGGCCCGATCTTGGCATGTCTTTTATAATTTAGATCTGATGCTCTTGTGTATAAATTTCTTCTCAAATTCCATTATCATCCATGATCTCTGTACAGAGTTCTTTGTAGACTCTTGTCCCTGTGACATAATCAAATTTTGTATTTCCCCAGCTCTGTTTTAATTCATGCAAGTGTATCTGACAAAGACTTACATATTATTTATTTTCTTAGTAGAATATACAATCTATAAAGACGATGATTTTGTCTCTTAGTGGGAAAGTGCATCCTTCATGCAAAGCCGATGCCTGACATAAATACTTTAGTTGTGTGAAAAAATAAGTTTGAAGTATAGGTTATAATTGTGGTGCCTGGAACTCTAGGGAATGAGCAAGTGCTGGGAAAGGAGAAAAGATTAGCAATTTTCTGAAACTTTCTAAGACTTAGAAATAATTCAGAATGTTAAATAATGAGCTCAGCTGTGTAGAATAATTTTGCTATTTTTTTTTGACCAAGGAATCATTCTAGAATCAAGTTGATGGAATAGTTTGATGGAGGGAAGTTTATTAAAGCCAGAAATAGCAGCCGTCAGATCAAAGAGTACTTAAAGGAGAATGCTAACCTATGTACAAAATAGAAGTTGTGAATACCATTAAAGTTTTTTTTTTTTTTTTAAATCGGAGAGTGACATTTCATTTCATTTATGTATGTGAAATATTATTGCTGGAGAGGAACAATTGTAGAAGAGCTTTTGTGTAGCCAGGAGGGGGAATGGAAAATCAATGAAAACCACTACAAAGTAAAAAAAAAAAGACCCAGAATAAGGAAGAGGAAGATAAATAAAAAAGAAAGGAATTGCTAAATAGAAAGACAATATACTTCCTATTATGTTGACATTATAACAATTCCTTGTGAGAGGAATGAAAGATGGCTCATTGATTATAGCTTGGTAACATCATATGATGTGAAATGGAGAGAATTGTGCTAAAATCAAGTTCTTAACAAAGATGAGAATTTATATGAAAATATGGCACTGAAGTTTATGTGTACATTATATTTACATGTGAGCATTAGAAGGGTAATGTTTGGTGAGAAGTTAAGTATTTTCGTTCTTGGATGCAGCAAATAGTTTTCGATAAATAATCAATTTGAGGATGTCTAGCAGCAAAGTTGGTCACCTTCATATGAGAGTGTAAGCATCTTAATTTGATTATTCAGGATCAAGCCAGCATTTTATTTGCAAATTTTCCTATTGACTTTCAAAGGGATAATGATAGATTCTTCAAAAAAAAAAGAAAGTAATAGATTTAGATAGAATTTAGACTGGCATAAGAGTAATAGAGGGCTAAATAAATAAAAAAAAGCAAAGAGGAAAAACGCTTGACAGGCACTGAAACACTGGTAGGCACCTTGTCACTCTGAAACAGGGATGGTTCCAAACACCATCGCTCTAATGTGAGAAGCAGATTTGGATGAGTTTACGTAAACTACCCAGTGACAATGCTGAAAGCTCCTTAGTGAAGAGGCATGTCTAAATGACAGATCTGCTTAATTATATTCTCTGGCTGCTTTCAAATGCAGTGGTCAATACGTGAGTAGGATTTAGCGAGAGCTTATGACAATGTGCATATGCAAATGTGTGCCATGAAATTCACATATATATATATATACATATATATATATATATATATATCTGTGAATATAAAAAGGCACATTTACATCTACTCTTCCCTTGATTTGACAGTATCTGTATCTAATTAGTATCCACATTTAGCAGAACTGAAGGTTAAGATTAGTTTGAGACATTCCCAATGTCAAACACAATGTAAATAGTGGTGGTGTAACTAGATGCTTCACGTCACAATTTCAGGTTCAATTTTACTTCTGGCTAATGTAAAACAGAATCCATGAATATGTATTTTACATCACAGACTATTTGATACAAATATTATAATTTAATTGCTAATCTATAATTGAAGAAAATCTACAGAATTCAGTTGAAGGAATCCAATAAAATAACTTTTTTTTGTTTGTTTGCACCATGGTAATCTGTTTTCTCCTAAAAGGGTGCACCTATGCAGGGATATTGTAATCAGAATGCCCAGTGGAATTCAGCACTCATTAAACTCCTCAAGCAGAGAGCAATCTAAACTAACACAGTGGAAATAAGGTCAGTGAACATAATGACTGAAACACCTTGCAAAGGGAAATTGGTGTGCAGCCCTGAAATCCTCATTTTCCAGTTTGAGAAAAAAACGTGTCTGGCTGCTGGTTTAGATGAGTGTTCTGCAGCTGTGGGCATGCAGAGAGAACACAGCTGGCTAGGTCTCTAGGCAGCACAGTGTGGAACGAGTCTAGGTTATAAGCTAACCATTTTCTATTTATCAGCAGATTTCTTCAATTGGGGGGGTCTCTTTCAAAACTAGCCCTCCTAATTCATTCACCCCTTGCTACTCACTGGACAACACCCATGTGAAATGTTGAAAATCAATGTCTACTCCTCCATGAGGAATTTGTATTATACAATATGAAATATGTTTTGTGATTTATAGCATATATTAATGTGAGGGGTCCTAATTCATGGAAGTTCCCACCATTTATACAAAATAGATTTTGCTGATGAAAACTTCTAGATACTTTGCAATCACTGAAAAGGAAGATGCATGATGCTCATCTTGTATCTTCAAGGTGTCTGTTAGAACAATGAAGGAAACTTCAGTGGCTTTTGGTATAACATTAATAGTTATATGAATATATATTCTAGGACCAAGTAGATCCCCCACAAGGAGACAGGGACGTTTACATGAAAAGTGATCAATCAAGATGAGGGATGGATCATGATGAGACTTGGAAGGACTAGAAAGCAGGTCAAATAAAACAGCAGGAGCCGAGACACGAAGCTGTGAAATCCTGTTATATCATCTGTATGAGCCTTGGCCGTGGGATTGTGGCACAGTGTGTAGACACCGCTGATGGAGCTGCAGATGGAAAACAACTTGTATGCATGCAGCATGGTCTGTGCACACTACAAATGAATCTGAAGATATTATGCTGAGATTGGTGTGAATGTGTTGTGTGCAATCTGCTGATGAATCTGGGGCTCTGTGGAAATGTGACTTTATGTGAGCACACTGCTATGAACAAGGAGAATAAGGAGCTTGGTGTGAATGTGTCATGGTGTGTACACACTGCTGACAAACCTGGAGACAGAAACAGAAGCCAGGGGCAAAATAAAATGGATCACACTGATGAATTTTAGCTTTTAACGATTAAACTGGGGCTTTCTGAGGCCTTTCAAAGGGACACCTAATGGGTGTTTGTTCTTTTGTGAACTGGAGAAATTTGGAGCATGTGGGTGAAGAGGAGTGCTGACTAAAAGGTTATTTTTTATTTATTTTTTATTTTTTTAGCGTGTATGTGTGAATGTTTGTGAGTGAGTGTGTAAATACCGATATGCATGCGACCAGCTATTCATGAGGAGATCAGAGGACAACTTTTGGGTTAGTCCTTACCTGTCCACTTCACCTGAGCAAGGTTTCTCACACTGGATTCTTGGTCTGCTGACATGTACTGTACATGTCACCAGTTTCTGAGAAATTCTCTCATCTCAGCCCCCATCTCTGTTTCAGCATCAGTGTGCAGGCTTTACACAGTTGGAATACAGTTCCAGCTTTTTACATGGAGTTGGGAACTGAACTCGGGGACTCCAGATTTAGCTACTAGCATTTACCCACTGAGCCATTTTCTCTTGCCCAAAGACATTACTTTTGAAAACCAACCTATACAACATTTATTATTGGAGAAATTCTAAGACCACCTCATATACATGTATGAGGCTTTCCTAAATTTTATTTACTATCACACTTAGATTTTTTTTTTATTAAGGCTTATATTTGGGGTTGATTTGTGTTGCAGCATCAATTTTGACAGCTAGATTGGTAGTGGAAAAAAAGTTGATTTTCATAAGTTTCAGATATATCTACAAAAGAGTTTGAGAAAATATATTCTCTAAGCCTTCTTGTTGAAATATTTTATTTTACAAGTTTTTTAAAGTCTTACATATATATTTATTGTCCATATGTGTTACATTATTCAGTGGGCAAACAATGAGTTGTTATCCCCAATTCTCCAATGCCCCCCTCCCCATCTCCAATCAGCTGGATATCCTCCTCCTTGTACCGTCTGGATCAGTCCTTGTGGCAGGGGACCCTGGATAGCCTAGCAATCGGTCCTCCTAGCCCTAGTGTGTTGTTGCTGAATGGTGCCATGCCTCTGGATAATCTCCCCCACCACGGCTCTCACAATCTTTCCGCCCCCTCTTCCGCTCAGTTCCCTGAGTCGTGATGGATGAGTATTAAGGCTGCTTCAAGGTTGTGAGCTTAGGGGGTCTTTGTGTAGAAGATCTTTGGTTTCTGTCTCACTGTTTACAAGGTTTTTTTTTATAAGTTATTTTCTAGGGTTGTAATCACAATTATTTGTACAGGCATGTTAGTGCTGAAGCCAGAAGAAAAAATATTTTGAGTAAGAACAGGTAAATGGAATGCTGTGAAGGCTCTTCAGAAACCATGGCATGTCTTGCTTAAATGTTGTGACATATGCAAATAAAGAATGAGACACACCTTCCATTTGGGGAAATTCATGCTCTTAATGAAAATGTAAAATTACTTAATTAAAATTAAATTCCATGAATATTCTACCAAATTAATTTTCCTTAACAATGGATTCTCTTAAGATTTCCCAGTTATTAAACCAACATTGGACATCATCTAGTGGAAATAATTGATAACTTGCATTTAATTAAATCCCATACTTTACATCTGAGGAGGTAGGTGTAAACTTAGATGTAACTTGATTTTTTCATTTCATTACTGTGTGACTGCTTTCAGTTATGATTCAAGAATGGCATATAGCATATGCTATTGCAAGTATTTTTTCTTTACTTTGTAAAAATACCTTGAGAAATGGATTCATCAGTATTTAATTTTCTGAAAGTCTAAATTTTTATTTTGGAATTTTTTCATACTTCTATGCATTTTTGGTAAACTGCAAAATATAAATCAAAGAAAATTAGAAATATAAGAGAATATGATACCATGGATCAGTGATCACAAGGGTTTACAGAACTCCTAACCTCCCTTTCAAAAGTCCCTAAAAGAAGCGTGCCAATGCCAGAACCTATAGCC
>PVHP010024846.1:9736-26183 GCA_004024765.1 Zapus hudsonius
TATATATATATATATATATATATATATATATATATATATATATATATATATATATATATATATATATATATATATATATATGTATGTATGTATATATATAAATTTAAGCCAATAAAAACATTAAAAATATGTAATATTCACATATTGCTACATCAATTACATAATCACCACTTACTTGTAGTTTGAAATCTCTGTATTATCTGGAATTGTAGGCAAGACAATAAAGTATTCACTTGAATGAATGTAAAAACAGTTAATAAATGGTAGAGATATGTATATATAAATGTTAGCAGCTGGATAATAAAGAAAATACCAAAGTCTAGAAATGAAATATGGCCAGCCTCTATTTAGAGTAGAACAAATAACCTCTTATTATGGGGAATGGTATCAACATTAAATTTAAAAAAAATAGGAGATTAAAGTTAATTTTACTAAAGAAAATATTTGTCAGAAACAAATATGAAGTTCCACATACAAATTGTTTTTAAAATAACTCCATTTCATAAAGCAGGGTTAAGTATGCTATTGCTTTTAGAAATTAGTTAATGTTGATTATATGTGTGTTATGCTGAGTTAAATATTTAATAAATACTCAAATTATATGAAAAAAAAATCATTTCCAATAAAAGGAGAGAGTATTTCTTGTGGATTCTGTGATGGTATGTTGTATTAAAATATAACCACTTTTGAAGAGTTTCATTGATAACTCAAACTGTACTCTGATGAAAGAAACTATGCTGATGAAAGAGCTGAAAATTATGAATAGGTTGAAGCACAAGCAATATTACCAGACAACAGAAAGTTAGTGCAATGAACCAATGAGACTGAATGCTTCAGTAATTGTTATAGGGGACTACATTGTTTAATATACTACATAAATCAAAACCACTGAACTTCTAAAGGATAGGTTCATTTAAACAACATTAATTATTATAAACTAACCATGAAAAGATCTTGTTGTCCTCTTAGTGTGGCAGCAGAATGCCAGTCTCATACAAAAAAATGTCTATTTGGGGAGGAACTTCCTGGTGTAAGTGGAAGTTTGAACAAGATGAAAAAGTTTTACATTTATTTGACAAATAGTTCTTAAGTATGTATTATGTACTAGTTGCTCTATATTTTTCTTTACTATCACTGATCTTTAGTCATATGGGATTCTATATTTTAATGTATATAACAAAAGTTTCTTAAATTCATTTCATATGTATAAAATTTTAGGTTAGCATACCATCTATAGGGTATCAGGCATATGCATATAAAATTCATAATAAATTTATTATATTAATATATCTACTTGTTTGTACAAAGAAGTATAGATAATATGAATATACAGGCTTGAGAGCTTAAGACTCTATAAAAACTTAAAAGTGGGTTGAATTGATAGATTATTCTTCCTACAGAAGGAATTTGCCTAAGGGAGTGCTATGAAAAGTGATCTGATGAGGTGATGGCCAAAGAAAGCAAAGAATTGAAGAGGCAGACCTGCAGTTCCACAGTTTGGCCCCTGAAAGTATGATGTCAGCATCACCAGAGTACTTTTTAGAATGTAAATTTGAGGGTCCCACTGCAGGTACATTGAACTTGGTGAGGGCAGGAGGAGTGGGTAGGAAGACTCCAGCTCATTAAAAAATTCAACTTGAGAAATACTGAAGTAAAGACTTGGGTGCAGAGGAGCTTAGATGTGATTTGTTTAGACATGATTTGGAAGGCAATTCATGGTCCAAGCATCTCAGAGTAAATAAAGGATGCAGATCACATAGCTTCTAGTAGTAATATGATTTATTGACTAGCTTATTCAATTCACAACCCCAGAGAACTCTTAAAATTTCCAGTGTTGAAATTCTTTCATTGAAAAATAATATTGACATAGTTTCTTTTTTTTAAAGTTTATGTCTACCATTTCAAATGATAAAGATGGGTGTTGCTGTATGCCAGGAACAATGCCTATTTATTTTGTCTCAGAGATAATGAATCCCTTCTTCCTCTAAAACAGTATTGGGTAATGTTCCAAAAAAGCAATTACAGGCCCGTTAGTAAATAAATGCTGAGACAGTAGAGTGCCAGAGAACTGCTGCCTCATGTCTGCCACTGATGATTAATCAGCCAGAGATCAGACCTGGTTTCTCACTCAACATGGAATAGGGACTCCATTGTGGACAAGATCTGCATATAATTTCCAAGACATATTCTCCCCCTGTTTTCCTCAATATTTATGTGAATGAAGTTTTAGTTTATAAAACAACTTAAGTCCCTTAGGCAAGAGTAGTGTAAATGGGCAACTACAGTAGCATGATTGATGTTATGAATATCAGGGCTGAGAGTTCGAGGCAATGAATGCTTTCACCTGTGCCTTGGAGGATGTTGAAATTTCAATTCCACGAGACAGAGACTTTGAGTTGGGCATTTGTGGCTGCAAGTTAATTGAGGGCATATTCTTAGGACTATCATAAAGTAAGGCCTGCAGTACTGTACAGCAGCAGAATCTATAGGGATTAAATTTCTCTTCTATAATTAAGAAAAAGGATCAAACACTTGGATTAAGCTGCTCAGTAAGAAGAACATGACTTTAGAAGAACTAGGTCTCTTTGGCTGAGAGATGATCAGAAAATATTCAAACAATAATTTGTCCATGGAAACTTCATTGTAACCATATCACTAATATATACTGACTTTATGCAGACAGTCACTTATTGCAATGAACAAATATGGTATAATTAATGCATTAAATTATTCATAAAATTGTGAGAGAAATTATCATTGATATGTTAAATTTATCTTTAATTAAAATTTTCAATATTAAACTATTGAATTAATTCCCTTCCACCAGAAATTTTAACTGAGTTTTCTTCTAAGCACTAAATTTTTTGAAGATCATGAATGATAAATGCAAGATAAGTCTGAAATTTTCTCAAAATGTATTCTGTAGACCTTAAAACATTTCAGACCCTTATTAAATTACTTTGAAGGCAATGAAACAGGTAAGAAATTTGCCAACAAGCAGTAATCCTCAGAATAAATGTGTGAGGGCCCAGAGTTCAGAAGCTAAAGTCAATTTAATAAGAAAGCTGTCACTATTATTTTTTCCAATAATTAAATCTATTCCATGTAGCCAAATACACAACTAGATGGTAAATAGTCTGGCTTTAGAGTTGACCATTTATTTTATAGTATTCTCAGAGTTACCAAAAGATTAAAATGAATTTCCTGAATTGAAAAGGATTCTATTCAGTATATTCTAATACATAGTGATAATGCTCAAGAAACTAATTAAATAGAATTGATCTGAATATAAAATTGAATATTTTGCATAATATATATGCAAAACCCTGAAATTTTCCATTGATATAAAAACAGCACTAGTCTTTTAAAATACATTTAAAACCGTAATGAATAAAGGAAGGCTATTGTGGTAGTTTAAATGTTATTCCCCCAATAGACTCAGGGTTTTTTTTTTTTAAATCAAAATTTGGATTTCCAGCCACCTGGCTGGAAGAGGTGTCACTGGGGATGGATCCTGGACTCAAGCCCAAAGGTGTGTTTGGGGGCAGATCTGATAATCCAGCCTAAGGTTTGCAAAATGATTTAGTTCTGTCTGGAGTCCCTGCTGTTGACTGAAGTTGTGTGCTTCTTAGGAGGCTGCTGCTGGTGGTGGCTTTTCTCTCTGTTTTTGGATTTGTGAAAGGGAGCCTGAATTTTCCACCATTATGAAACCTTCCCTGGATTTTTAAGCTTCAAATAAATCCCTTACTTCTCTAAAGGAGAAGGAAGTACCTGGTTTTGAAGTATATCCCAACAGCATGGACCTGAATACAATAGTTATTAACTAGTTTTCATGAAGGTAATTGTACAGTATTTAGATGATATAACTGACAAGTAACTTCATACCCATCCTGAGTAAATGTTATTATAATACAAGATTTTTATTTTCTCTTTATTTATAATACCAAGTTCAAGTCTATGAATGTGGGCCTGTGTGTGCCCTCATGTGTGTGTGTGTGTGCGCACACATACACACACAAACACACACACACACATGAAATAGATCTCCATCTCTCCTTTTATTAGTTGAATGCTGTCCTGATGGAATGGTTTTTGGCAATATTATGAATCAGATAACAGATTTGGCCTCCAGAAAATATCACTCCTGTTAAATGTTTGTTTCAAATATCTCCCAGCTTTCTATATTAGCTATACAAGTTTGCAATCCCACCAACAGTGAAGGAGGGGTTCCCTTTTCTCCCCACAACCTTGCCAGCATCTATTGTTGGTAGATTTTTTTTTTAATGATTGCCATTCTGGCTGGAGTAAGGTGGAATATCATTGTTGTTTAGATTTGCATTTCCCTGATGATTAAGGATGATGAACATTTTCTCAAATGAGAATAGGCCACTTGTGTTTCCTCCTCTGTGAATTCTCTGTTGAGTTCACTGCCTTATTTTGTGAGAGGGCTGTTTGATTTTTTATTATTTAATTTTTGGATTTCTTTGTAACTTCTAGATATTAGATCTCTGTCCCTGTTATAGCTGGCAGATTATCTACCAGTCTGATCATTCTCTATTAGTTTTGAATATGGGATATTTGTCTGTGCAAAAGCTTTTTAGCTTGATGGATTCATTATTTAAGTGATTATTGAACATCCAGGGTTCTTGACTCTTACAATCTTTCTCTCTTCCACAATGATCCCTGAACCTTTGTGGGCTTGTTAGCAGTTTCTTTTTAGTGTTGAGTTTTCTATAGCCTCTATATATCTGTTATAGTGTGTTTCATTTCACCACCTTGTTTGTTGTTATTTCCCTGGAGGCTGTTGTCCAGCTAGTACTAGGAACAACACTGGTCACTTCTTCCTCTAGTTTCTTCTGCCCTCCCCACCTCCTTAAATGCAGTAGAAGTGGTACATCTCTTGGTGATCAGTCAGCTATCTTTTATTGTCAAATTGATAGATATTGTATCTCCCCAGTATTCATTGCCATTTGTAAAATAAAACAGATTCTCAAGCCAAGTGTGAGAGTATCTTTGATTAAAGGGGATATACACATAATTTTGAGAGACATTGTGATGAGGATACCCACTAAACTTGTCCAGAGATTGGGGGTTTTTCTCTGGGAGTTGTGAGTGTCCTGCCTATGGGGTGCAGACTTGGTTCCCAGTACCAATTATGAGATCTCTCACATTGAATAAGTCTCATGTCCAACCAGAGGAAAGTTGATTACCCAAAAAGGCTGTGTGCCGCTATTGTACAGTCTCACATTTTAAAATCTTAAATTGATATGGTCTTCTTTCAAAAAGCTTAGATTTCTTGTTAAGTTTAGCAATTTAACGGCTAAATTTAGAGCTAACCAATTTAGCTAGACTAGCTAATGAGTCCATAGGATTCCCTATTGCCCAAGTGCTGGGATTATGGGTTTTAAAGGACAAAGCTAAATTCTCATCCTGGTTTAAGTTTATATTTTAAGGCACAATGTCTTAAAATAATCCAGTCACCTCTTCATCCTCATCTTGTTACTCAAATATATGAGGTAAGATGGAGGCTATCTAAGGAAATAAATTTCAAACTCAGGATGGAGAGATTTCTCAGTGGTTAAGACATTTGTTTGCAAAGTCTGATGATCTGGGTTTTATCATCCAGTACCCACAAAAAGGCAGATGCACAAAGTGTCACATATGTCTGGAGTTCCTTTGTAGCAGCAAGAGGCCCTGTTATGCCCATTCTCTCTCATTCTCTCTCTTTATCTCTCTCTCTTTCCCCTTGCAAATAAATTAATAAAATGCTTTGGACATTTTTATTATTTTTCTGTGATAACTATGGTTTATTGATGATCGTTTCAGCTGGTAGAACACATGATCAGTGTCTCACTCTGATTCATTCTGATTTCCATTAGATTGAGATTGCTCCATATCACCAAGTCCCAGCTATGCTTTCAACCATACAGCCTTCTGTCATTGCTCCATCCACAGTATCCTCCACAGGGCCAGTGAGTTCTGCCATGGCAATCCTACAACAAGCTCCTTGGCATTATGTTATTCCAATAGATGTGTTGGTATGTGTGTAGTCACAAATACTCATGTCTTTGAATATACATTAAACTTCCCTACCTTAGTTATATGATGAACTTATTTCTATTCTAGCTAAGTTAAATTGTGAAACGTTACAAAATATGTTTTCTTCTTGTTCGTTCATCATTTTTTTAAAATTTGCAGCATCTCACTTGCTGTCTGAATCAAAAATAAATAATCAATACATACTATCTTCCTGCTACATTTTATGTTCTCATTGATGTTAGGTTTGAGCCCACTAAACACAAACAATGTTGGCATAAATGTACAAAATACTGGAAGAGTAATCACAAGTGGAAAGGAAAACATTGAGGGAAAAAATAGGTTAACAGCACATTTTGGCATAATTTCCCTGATGCCTTTTCAATCAGTTTCATAATTTGTAAGGTGAAATTGATAGTTATAAATCAATCAGTTACTCTAGTCTGTGACATTATTATAGTTTCTCATGAACAAAAGTCAGACATCATATTGAGACTAACACTATCTCTGTTCTTTTTTCCTTATTTTCACATAGCACTGAACATGTAAATGGTCTTTTACAAACTAAATGAAAGGTAACAAGTCATTGCTCTTAAATTTTTTCCCTGAAGAGACTTTATTTTCATGCTTGAAAAAATAAGATGGAAGGAGTAATCTCCACTGACAAGCGAGTGTGTGTTGAACAACAAAGAATTCAGAGGTGGTTTGACGTTATGAGGCTGAAGGGAAGCAATGTTTCCATTGCAGTGAGTGCTTTTGACATCTGAGGAATGTGGCACACACTCACTGACAATGACTGAGTTCTGCTGCATTTTGTGTTCACAGTGCGTTGCAGGGCTATGTTATTCAGAACTAAATAACTGTTGTCACTGCTATATAATTTGGCCATGAGATATCTGGTTACTTTCAGACAAAAGAAAATGTCTCATAATATTGGGGTTTTGTATGATTCAGCTCTTTCTTCCAGATAAAAAGGGGGATGTATTTAGAATTTATTTCTGTTCACATTGAGGAAGAAAATAAGCTTTAAAAGTTTTACTCCACCCTCCTTTTAGCAATGTTTGTGTGGCTTTCCATCTGGGGCTAATGTTACCTTCAGCGTGTTCTTGGAATGATATAGTATTAAATTCTTCAAACGGACATAATTGTGAGGCTTTTAAAGAAAGAGGCATCTTCTTACTGTGTCTACTTTAAATGTGGAAGGAAAAATCCCTTTGGGTTAATTAGCACTTGGTGGATTTAGCAAAAGTGAATTAACTGCAACAGAGTCCCCTAACACATCCATTTGATGATCTTGCAAGTCTTTTGCTGGTTACCTGGGATACTATTCTGCTCTGCGACGCCACTAGGTCATTAAAATGTTAGACACGGGCTGGAGAGATGGCTCAGAGGTTAAGGCACTTGCCTCCAGTGCCTAAGGCCCCTGGTTCAATTCCCCAGGTCCCACATATGCCAGACCCACAAGGTGGTGGCCCTGGTGCGCTCTCTCTCTCTCTCTCTCTCTCTCTCTCTCTCTCTCTCTCTCTCTCTCTCTCTCTCTTTCTCTCTGCTTGAAAATGAATAAATAAAATATTTTAAAAATGTTAGACAGATTCTCTGGGAGAGAAAAAAAACAGATGAGTCTTGACTTACAGACAGTATATTTTGCTAATTAGCATTGTTTTTACCCAGACCATACTTCTCCCATAATGCTGAATTTCTTTTACACATTAATTTGGCAAAAAAGAGCTGACAGAATTTCTGCTACAAAAAAAATTCAGAGATATGTTGAAAAGACTCTGAACAAGCAATTAGCAATTGTGCTAATAAAAACTGAATATAGAGGTGTTTTTTGAAATTTAGAAATCAGTAGTAAAAGCTAGCTTTTAATACTTCATTGAAATGTTGAAAAATGAAGGCAGAAGCATGTGATGACTAATTTTAGAAAATAATAAACTGTTGTTTGTACACAATTTCAAATTTAGCCCTGGAAATAGAAAATATCACTGTGATGATTAATTGAAAACAACTTGGATGGGGGCAGGAGAGATGGCTCAGCAGTGAAGGGGCTTGCCTGTAAAACCTAACAACCCAGGTTTGAGTCTCTAGTGCCCATGTAAAAGTAATCCAGAGGCACAAAGTGGTGCATGCATCTTGAGTTCATTTACAGTAGCTAGTGGCCCTGGTATACCCATTCTCTCTTTTCTCTCTCCTCCCTCTCTCTCTTTCTTTCTCTCTGTCTCTCTCATTTCTCATTGAAAATATATTAATAAATATATATTTTTTAAAAACTTGGATAAATTTTGTGACTGAAATTTACCTGACCTACCATGAAAGCTCCATCTGTCTTCACTTCACTTGATGTCACTGATCCTATCATTTTATGCAGGTAAAAAATATGTTTTATCACAGTGCTGTTGTACTGTCTGCTGAGAATGCTATAAAATGTATATAGTGCTAATTTAAATTATGACTTTGAGAACAGATTATTATAAATGTTGGAATAAAATATGCAATATAAATTTCTTAATACTATGTGGGGTATTGTGCCAGCCTTCTTGCACAGACATTGATACAAAATTCAGTTCAGAGATGAGGAAAATAAGGATTAAGAGATAAAATAAGTGGTGGTTCATGGTGCCACTTCCAGTTATGCATCAGAGCATAGAGGACACTGCTAAAATGCATTGACATAAAAAGGTTTATAGTTAATTTGCATATTTCTAAAAGAGTGGTTATTACATATGAGTTCCATCATACAGAAGCCTGGATGCGCCTCAGCCACAACCCTTCAAAGCAGGTCAGGTATCCATCTCTCAATGGAGCCTCTGTGAAGTGACCTAGTACTGATAGTAGGGCAGCTTCAAAGTGGTCATACCTCCTATGGTGATTTTCATGCCCTACACTAGAATATGTGTTCAGGGAAACAAAAAGTAGAATCTGTCATTCTACTAAATAGTGGGCTCATAAACCAGCACAGTGTTACTTTCATTTACCTATTTTTATGGATATATATATATATATATATATATATATATATATATATATATATATTAAACTTATTTATTGTTCATAATTATATACATTATATGAGCAAGTCTTGTGATGTTACCCACATTTCCCTCCTCCTTGTCCTCAACCCTCTGAAGGCCTCCTCAGTGGGATTTTTGGAAAGAGATTTATATGATTTATTTTTATGGAAATAAATAGTGTTATCATATAGAGGGGGCATAAACTTTAGCCTTCTATTTAGAAATGGAGGCTGTACATTGTATTAGTTGTTTTCCAATACTTGAAACAATTAATTCATAAAGAGGAAAGGTTTATTTTAACTTATTGTGACTTGTGGTTTTGGATTAAGTTGGCTCATGGTTTTAGGTTCTGATCATGATTCTTCTGCAAAATTGCTTGGGGCTCTGGTTAGGCAGCAAATCCTGGCAGGAGTGCATAACAGAGCAAATTACTCAACCCCATCATTGAAGAATCAAAAGGAGGGAAAGAAATGGGAACAGACCAGTACTTTACAGTCTCCATCAAAGACATGTGAATTTCCCCCAAGGCATTTCCTATGAATAATTCTACTGCCCTATTGATAAGGCTACCTTGGGGACCAAACAAAGAACAGGCTTGGGAGACATTTGGCACCCAAATTATGTTCACAGAAGTAACATCCAGGATTGAGTTTATATGGACTTAGTGCATATTCCCTCAGAATGTGGCGACATCTTTCCTCACTCATCACTTTCTTTACAAGGTACCCCAATGTGTAGTATTTTATTGCTTAATATTCCATCTCCCACTTTTCATTTTTACTGTCATCTCCTGCACTTTAAGCATCATCCTTTACAAAAGATATTGTGAGGATGTCAACATGAGTTCTGTAGTGAATTTAAGGAAACAAATTTTACCTCTCTTATTCCACCCTCAGTGATTGTTACAGTTACTTCTCACATTGCTTGAAAAAAAATACCAGACCAGAATCAGCTTATAGAAGAAAGAAGTTTATTTCAGGCCTACAAAATCCAGAGGAAGCACCATCAAAGGCAGAGGAAGCTGGCTTACTTCAACATCCACAGCAGAGATACCAAAACCAACACCAGCAAGCACCAACAGCCAGAGCCGCAACATGAAAAGTCAGTGCTCAAAACTGGCTCTGAGGGCTGGAGTGATGGCTCAGCGGTTAAAGCACTTGCCTCCAGTGCCTAAGGCCCCGGGTTCAATTCCCCAGGTCCCACATAAGCCAGACCCACAAGGTGGTGGCCCTGGTGTGCTCTCTCTCTCTCTCTCTCTCTCTGCTTGAAAATGAATAAATAAAATATTTTTAAAAAACTGGCTCTGAGCACACCTTGGGGCTGGACTACAAGATCCATTCTCAGGGACACCTTCTCCTGTAGGGAGCAGGAGACGTAAGCAATCAAAAATTTCTGAGGCTATTGGAGGCTTTATTCACATTCCTACCACCACAGTGATGCTCCTTCTTCACTATTTTAGGCCCTCATGTCAATAAACAAGGAGAGATTTAAGAAAAAACTAACATGAAGAAGGGAACAGGAGAAAAATGGAAGCGTTTTCACTCTTAACTTGACCTCCCTTCTACCTAAAAATTGTAATATATCAATTAAAGAAATTATAATGTATTTCATGTTTCTTTCTGAAAACATTCCCCAACTACTAATGCCATGACTGCCATGCATTAGTCCTCATTTCTTTGACACAAATGCATGCATGCAGTGTCACAGGTATGCACAGGATATGATCCCAGGATATCTCACCCACAACCTTTTTTATTTTGCAGTCTGTTCTCTAACAGAATTTAAAAAGAAAGAAAGAAAATAGGTAGGTCAGCCTTTTTAGATGAAATATTGTAGCTCTGAGACCTCAAGTAGTTTTTCCCTTTTTTTAAGAGTAGAATTATATTTAGAGAACACTTGAATTTTGACCTTAGAACTTTAACAATATTTTATAATATACACGTGTTTTTTTTGTTTAACTTTTAAATACATTCCAATCAGAAATATAATAACCTTTTCAACCCTTTTACTTTATTAGTACACATTATATATTCTATATCCCTATTCACGATGACCAGACCTGTGGTCAGAATATAGTGTCTTGTTTACTTTTTTTCCTTTTTTTTTATTGTCCATAATGAGTTACATTATTTAGTGGGCAAACAATGAGTTGTTATGCCCAATTCTCCGATACTCCCCCTTCCCCATCCCCAACCAGCTGGATGTCCTTCTCCGTGGGTCTTAAGGATCAGTCCTTGTGACAGGGGACCATGGAGAGCCTAGTATTCAGCCAGGTTCTCCTGGCCCTAATATGTTGTTACTGAGGGGTGCCATGTCTCTGGATAGTCTCCTCCACCATGGCTCTCACACTCTTTCCGCCCCCTCTTCCGCACAGTTCCCTGAGTCGTGGTGGATAAGTATTAAGGCTGCTTTATTGTTGTGACCTTAGGAGTCTTTGTGTCAAAAATCATTGTGTTCTGTCTCACTGGCTTATCCTGTGTTGATTGAATTGCTGTGACTCTGGGTCCCTTGTTCATCTGTCATTGTCTGCTGGGTTCCCTATGGATCCTCCCCGATATGACTGTGGTGGCTCTTCTCTTGCCAGGATCTCAGCTATCGGCCTATGGTTGGTTGGTAGGGTTAGATGGGCCCCAGCTCTCTCGCTGCATCCTGAAAAATACAAACACAATCTCCATCGGAGAGTAAGGTCAGTATAGGTTAACAAATATACACAATTCTGGATTACCTAGATTCTATTTTTAGTCGCCTCCCTGTTAATCGCTCCCATATTGTATCTTGTCTTGGGAGGCCAATATTATGGGATCTGGTGCCTATCGCCCTGAATTCCTAGTTCCAGACAAGGGCTCCCCCTCACTGAGTGGAAAATTTGGCTGAATTTGAAAGCTGTTGATTGTCTCCCCCAAACCCAGGCTTCCCCATTACATAAGTGCTCCTTTCTTGGTTTGCTGTTCTCTCCCATTAGGAGGTGTTGTCAGCCTACACATGGCTGCAGATTGATTCATGTCAGTGGTCTCTGTTTACTCCAGCTGTTGTTGATCAGTTTCCCCTGTGCAATGCCTTCCAGCACTACACTAACTGCCTTCTGAGAGCTGGATACCATTCCGGACCTCAAAGTGTCTATCGATGCTGGTCTATAGCATTCTGTGGTTTCCTCAGCAACAGGGTTTTGCCTCAGGCCTGGGGTGGGCACTCAAGGGCTTTGACAGAATTCTGTCTTGTTGTTGGAGCCTCATAGGTCACTTTGGTCAACATCTCAGTGAGGGAAGGAACCAGTGGTTGGAGCCAGGGGTTGTCAGACTGATCTAATTCTTCACAGGCTTATAGAGTCTCTCCCCTAACACTAGTGGCCCCTCTTGCCAGTCGACTCCCACTACTGTTGCAATAGGTTACAGTATGCTCATGAGGATTATATGTTTTGGAACCTAATATGGTTTAACCTCATGCTTAAGCCATTCCCCTCCCAACGTCCCTTACCCCTCATTCATAACTTCTCACTTCTTTCTACTAGTCTGTCTAAAGTTTAAGGTTATCCTGGTTAAGGACCGCATAAGAGGGAGAATATGTGGCGTTCGATTCTCTGTTCTTTTGAGTGTTCACTTAGTAAGATCTGCTCAAAGTCAGACCCTTTATTTTTTTGCTAAATTTTGATATGTCTTTTTTCCTTTCAGCTGAGTAAAATTCCATCGTGTAAATATACCACAGTTTCTGTGTCTATTCCTCCATGGATGGGCATTTGGGTTGATTCTAATTCTTGGCTATTATAAATTGAGATGCTATAAATATGGTTGTACAAATGTTTCTGCATCGAGATGTGAAATCTTGTGGATAGATGCCTAGTAGAGAGATAGCTGGGTCCATTGGAAGGTCTATGTCCATTCTGTTCAGAAGTCTCCACACTGCTTTCCATAGCGGTTGAACAAGTTTACAATCCCATCAGCCATGAATGAGGGTTCCTTTTTCCCCACATCCTCTCCAGCAACAATTGTTGTTTGTTTTCTTTATGATTGCCATTCTGACTAGGGAAAGGTTGTATCTCATTGTGGTTTTGATTTGCATTTCCCTGATGCTTAAGGATGCTGAGCACTTTCTCAGGTGAGAAAACAACATTTTTTTTATTTTATTTATTCATTTTCAAGCAGAGAGATACAGAGAGAGAGAGAGAGAGAGAGAGAGAGAGAGAGAGAGAGAACACACCAGGGCCACCACCTTGTGGGTCTGGCGTATGTGGGTACTGGGGATTTGAACCAGGGGCCTTAGGCACTAGAGGCAAGTGCCTTAACTGCTAAACTATCTCTCCAGCCCCAAACACATCTTTTTTTTAAAGTATTCTTTTTTTATATATTTTATTTATTCATTTTCAAGCAGAGAGATACAGAGAGAGAGAGAGAGAACACCAGGGCCACCAACTTGTGGGTGTGGCTTATATGGGACCTCGGGAATTGAACCCAGGGCCCTAGGCACTGGAGGCAAGTGCCTTAACCGCTTAGCCATCTCCCTAGCCCACCATTTGTGTTTCCTCCTCTGTGAAATCTCTGTTGATATCAGTGCCCCATTTTGTGAGAGGGCAGTTTGCTTTTTTTGTTATTAATTTTTTTTGAGTTCTCTGTAGGTTATGGAATTAGGCCTCTGTCTGAGTTGTAGCTGGCGAAAATCATCTCACAGTATGAAGAGAGTCTATGGACTTTGAGAACGGTGATTTGTCTGTACAGAAGCTTTTGAGCCTGATCAGGTCCCATTGGTTAAGTGAATGTTGTACTTCCTGAGCTACTGGAGATTTGCTCAGGAAGTTGTTCCCTATTCCTATCTCATGTAGGGTTCTCCTACTTATTCTTTCAGGGTGTTCAGGGTTACAGGCTTGATATTGAGGTCTTTGATCCATTTGGAGTTGATCTGTGTGCATGGTGAAAGGAGTGGGTCTATTTTCATTTTTTTACACGTGTTTATCCAATTTGTCCAGCACCATTTGTTGAAGATGCTATCTTTGGCCCAACATACATTTTTGGTACCCTTGTTGAAGACTAAGAAGCTGAAGTTACTTGCATTAAAGGCTGGGTCTTCAATTCTATTCCACTGGTCAGACTGCCTGTTTCTCTGCCGATACCATGCTGTGTTAGTTCCTATGGCTTTGTTGTATGTTTAAATGTCAGGTATGGTGATGCCTCCTGCATAATTTTTTTCTCAGAATAGTTTTTGCTATTCGAGGTCTCTTACCATTCCTAATAACTTTTGAGATTATTTTATCTATGTCTGTGAAGAAGGAGGTTGGGATTTTTATTGGCATTGTGTTGAATCTGTAGATTGCTTTTGGCAGGATTGCCATTTTTACTATATTGATTCTCCCTATCCATGAGCACGGAATATCTTTCCATCTTGGCACATCCTCCTCTTTTTCCCTCATGAGTGTTTTAATATTTTCCTTATAAAATCTTTCACTACCTTGATTGGTGATATTCCCAGGTATTTGATTTTGTTTGAGGATATAGAGAATTAGATAGTTTCTCTGATGTCTTTTTCCAATTGATTGTCTTCTGTATATAGAAAGGCTACTGATCTTTGTGTATTAATTTTGTATCCTGCCACTCTGCTGAAGGCATTGATCACCTTCAGGAGTTTGCTGATGCTGTTCTTTGGATCTGATATGTATAAGATCATGTCATCTGCAAAGAGGGATAGTTTGACTTCTTCCTTTCTGATTTGTATCCCTTTTAGGTGGTTCTCTTGTCTTATCGCTTGGCCTAGAACTTCAAGCACTATGTTAAAGAGCAGTGGTGAGAGTGGACATCCCTGTCTTGTTCCTGAGTTAAGCGGGAACTCCTTGAGTCATTCTCCATTGAGGATGATTTGTGCTTTAGGAGATCTATATATTGCTTTTATCATGTTGAGGTATAGTCCATATATGCTTATTCTTTCCAGGGTTTTGAACATGAAGTGGTGTTGAATTTTGTCAAAAGCCTTCTCTGCATCAATTGAGATGACCATGTGGTTTTTGTGGGTGAGTTTGTTAATGTGGTGAATTATATGTATCTACTTGTGTATGTTGAACCATACACAAATAGAAAGCATCCCTGGGATACAGCCGACTTGGTCAGGGTGAATTATAGACTTGATGTGGGTTTGTATTCGGTTTGCTAGGACTTTTTTTTTTTTTTTAGGATTTTTGCATCCAAGTACATCAGGGATATGGGTCTGTAGTTTTCTTTTTTTGTTACATCCTTGCCTGGTTTGGGAATTAGGGCGATGGTAGCTTCATACAAGGAGTTTGGGACCCTACTCTCTTTTTCTATGTCCCTGACAAGCTTCAAAATGAGAGGTTTCAGTTCTATGATGAAGGTTTGGTAAAATTCAGCTGAGAAACCATCTGTACCTGGGCTTTTCCATTTGGGGAGGTTCTTGATTACTGATTCAATCTCTGTGATTGTTATTGGGATGTTTAGGATCTTTATCTGCTCTGGTCTGAGCTTTGGAAGTTGGTAGGTTTCCAGGAATTTATCCATTTCTCCCAGATTCTCTAATTTTAAGGAGTAGAGGTTTTGCAAGTATGACCTGATGATTCTTCCAATCTCATCAGGATCTGTTGTGATATCACCCTTTTCATTTTTTTATTTTTTTTAATTTGGGCCTTCTCAGTTCTCCTCCATTATATTAAGCCTGGTGGCAAAGCTAATAAGCTGACTTTCTACCATTTCAATATGTTGGTCCGTCTTTTCTTGCATAACTAACATTAATTTCTCCTTAGGATCTGTACCAGTATAATCAGGGGTTAGTGTCGTGTCTTCATGGGCCTGCCTCTGCTCTCTCCCTTTATTTGTGTTGTTGATGTCATTTGGCATGGTTTCCTCAGCTGGTGTAATATTCTTGCGTTGAGGTCTGCCCATTTTGATTCCACTTGAGGTGGTTGGTGGGATGCCTTTGAGATATCTGAACCCTGGAAAGGTGCATCGGTGGGAAAGCAGCAGGTCTGGGCAGAAATTGTAGCTGTCTCAGAGCGGGAAAGCAGCCCATTCCAGGGGCAGGAAAGCAGCCAGATTGAGGTGGGATAGCAGCCGGATCCTGGTGGAAAACGCAGCAGGTCCCTGATGGGAAATTAGCTGGGACATGGGTTAGGAAAGCAGCTGTGTCCTGGGCTGAAGAGGAGCCGGTTCCCGGTCTTGTAAGCAGCTGGATCCAGGATAGCAGAGCAGTCTGAACCAGGTGGAACAGGCAGCCAGGTCCCTGGGCAGGAGAGCAGCCAGGTCTGGGGGGATGGTAAGGCGGGCAGCTTGACCTCTGGGTGCTGGTAAGCTGGTTGGCTAGGGCTGCGTGGTGGGGGGAAAGCAGGCCTCTTGGGCTAGGGGGCTGGCCAGGGCTATGCGGTTGCAGCAATGCTGGCCCCTAGGGCTTGGGGGCTGGCTAGGGCTCTG
>PVHP010024847.1:0-25976 GCA_004024765.1 Zapus hudsonius
GCAGGCATACACGTGAAGGTCAGAGAACACCTTTTGGATTGGTCCTTGCCTCTTCCCTTCCTTGGGGCAGGCTTTCTCACCCTCACCTGGCAGGACTTTGTCTCCTTCTCTCATCTCATCCTTAGCGTGCTGGGATTACAGAAGCCCACCACGGCTTCTGGCTTTTTACATGGCGTCTGCAGCTTCATCCCCAGAGTCATCTCCCAGCCCTCACCTGCAATTTAATAAGCTTGAATGTGAGAGAAAGGGTTTCATTATCATATTAGGTCAAATCCAAGCTTTGTGTTTCGTGAACATTGTCTTCCTGGAAGTTGTGTGAGAAGCAAGGTTGGAGGTTCTTTCTTTCTTCCTCCTAAACTAAAAGTTGGGGCCAGGTGAGGACAGTATTATTTATTTATTTATTTGGAAGGAGGAGGGTAGAGAATGGGCATACCAGAGCCTCCAGCCACTGCAAACTCCAGATACATGTGCCACATGTGTACCTGGCTTTACATGGGTACAGGAGGAAATCATACCCTGGCTGGCAGGATTTGCAAGCAAATGCCTTTAACTGCTGAGCCAATCCCCCAACCCAACAGTATCTGTTTCAAGCTGGTGAGTCTCTCTCGTTAGATGGTTCCTGCAGGATGAAGTTCTTTCTGATACCCTGGCTTTTTTTCCCTGCCTTCTGAGTCATGGACAATATATTGGCTACTTTTGCAGCTGAGTGACTGGGCAGTTGTTGAGTGACTGCTGAGGAAGAGCCACTTGACCTTCAGAGTTGCATGAGGGATCTCCCCTGAAGCTAGTGTCCTTCAGCTTAATGGCCAGGAGGGCAGAGCTCCCCTAGAGAGCCCTGTCATGAAGCTGGAGAGGTGTGTGCTTAGGTGCCGCACGGGCATTGTGCAGTCTATTACAAGGTGGTGACACAGGAGAGCGGACTGTGACACCGCGTGTTCTGTATGCTGCTTCCAAGGTGGAAGATGGACGGAACTTTACAGCAGCAGATGTTGTCTTAATCTCTCCCCTGGTGGGGCTGTGGGACTCCTCATCAGCCTGATGCAGGTACTTCTTGAAGAGCTCTAAGAGCCATATCTGCCAGGCCTTGAGGAGAGCAGCCAGTGCAGTTTGTTTGCAGAGAATTTCCTCTATTCAAGTCAATAGGAAATATTCTCAAAACAACTCTGCTTACTTTGGGTGAGCTGGAATTAACCTTAGCCGGAAGTGGTAAGCTGCCTCCCTGGCTCCTGTCAATTAGAATAGTTTACATGAGGAGTACAGAGAGAGACTGAGAGCGTGGCTCTGCTCACAGAGTTCATGGTCTAATAGAGAAGCATAAGTTTTATTTCATTTGTTTTATTTTGTTTTTGCAGTGCTGCGGATAGAACCCAGGGCCTCATGCATGCTTGACTGGTGCCCTTCCACTGAGCTGTATATTCCAGATCATACATAGACTTTGAAAATTTTAATATGCAACCAAGGCATGATACAGTAGACATGCTAAATTTCACTAAAATACCAGGAATCTGCCCTGGCCATTACCTTCTAGAGACTAAAAGAACCTGTATCTCCAGAGACCTCCTGGGTCATTTCAGGCAGGAGGATGGATGCCTGTTAACTTATCTGTTTTCCCTTCACCCCAGAGCCCTGCACCATACCTGCTGAGTTAGTGCCTTCTAGGTCAGAGATAGTGTCTAGCCGTTCTAGAAAAAGGAAACTGGCTTATCTTGTGTTTCTTTGAACCCTCATTTTAAATTGCATAGGTGCCTGATTTTGCCTGTGTACATGATCCACCACAAACATGATGTGTTTGTCTGTCTGTCAAGAGTTGCAGACAACTTCAAGGAGTGTTAACATTGCCTTCTCCATCCAGAGCACTACCGCATATCAGTGAGTGTCAAAGTTATTTTCTTGTTGCTGGAACAAAACACCCCACCAGACGCAGCTTATGGAAGGAAAAGAGTTTATTTCAGTTTACAGTTTTGAGGGGACGTTTCATCGTGATGGGGAAAGCATGACAAGAGTAAACCACAGTGTTACATCTTGTCACATCCACTGGGAGGAAGCAGCAAGAGTGAGCTCTATCACTAGCCAGGGGGCTGGATTATAGGTCCCAAGGTCCGCCCACAGTGACACACCTCCTCTGGCAAGGCCCCACCTCCCAAAGACTTCACCTCCTGAGGATGAAGTATGAGGCTTAATCACACACACATGAGGTTATGGGGGACATTCTGCATTCAAACCACCACAGTGAGATTTAATATGTTATAAAGTTGGGATAAAAAGAGGTTTTAATTTTATTTGATTTTTTTTTGAGGTGTGGTCTCACTCTAACACAGGCTGACCTAGAACTCACTCTGTAGTCCCAGGCTGGCATTAAACTCACAGTGATCCTCCTATCTTTGCCTCTGGAGTGCTGAGATTAAAGGCATGTGCCACTATGCCCAAGGTTTTGTTTTCTTTAAAAAAAAACCAAACTTTTTTTTTTATCTCCTGAGTTCTGCATTGCTCTGAAAAATTCCTAACACTCTAACTTTCCTTTATATTACATTGTAATATTTTTCTTCTTTACTCTGTTTCCTTTTACTTTATTTGGTTCTTCACCTTTCTTCCATACTTTCTTCCCTTTCTCCTCTTCCTCATTTTGTTTCCTTTCCTTTTTTGCAAATACATATATATATATATACATATTATATATGCATGTTGACATATCTGTGAAGGTTCATGTGCACACATGTGTACAGGAGTGCGGAGGCCAGAGCTTTACCGTTGTGTCTTTCTTAATTGCTATCTACCCTGTTTATTGAGGCCAGGGTCTCTCACTTGAACCCAGGGCTCACTGATTCGGCTTAGAGTACCTAGCCAGCTTACCCCAGGGATCCCACCTCCACATCCCAAATGCTAAGATTGCAGCTGGACTGCCACTCTTACCTGGCATTTACATGGATGCTGGTGTCTGATCTCTGGTTCAAATGCTTCCATAGCAAGCGCTTTATCCACTGAGCAATCTCCCAAGCCCCTTGTTCCTCTTTCTTCATAATAACCAAGAACTATCACATAAAGGTCAAGGCGAACCTACTCTTTGGATGACTATTTTAATACTTACTAGCTGGCATTTCAATGACAATAAGTTGTTGAGCACTTTCTATATATTGGGCTTGGTGATAAATACTTTAAATGTAGTATCTAATGAATCCTTACAAGTCAGTGAACTGTGTATTATTGTTATCATTGTTGGTCCTTTTTTATAGAGAAGTTAATAGAAACTTAAGAGACTGTAGAACTTACCAAATCTCATAGGTAGTAAATGAGGGAATTAGGGCTCAAGCGCAATATTTACTCCAGAGCTGGTTGCCTCGGGGCAAGTGTGTCCTCAGTCTGGTAATGTATCTAAGGTGTGCTTTTGGAAAAGCAGCCTAAGAATACAACATAGTTTATGGAATTAAGCAGGACTGATGTAAAATTTACCCTGCTGTTGGTTAACTACATGACACTGGACAAATCAGCTCATCTCTCTGAGCCTTCTTTGACAGTCATCTATAAACTATGGGAAATAACACCACACCCCATAGCTGTGAATGGTTCATATGAAACTTTAAGCACAGTGCAATGCCTGTAGTGGTTTAAATGTATGGCCCCACAGACTCAGACTTGCCCAGTGGGTGGAACCCTTACTGGGGGAGAGGTATGTCACTCTGTGTGGATCTGGGGTTGAGCCCTAAGGTGCGTGGAGAGAAGCTTGGAGCTCTGGCTATTTGTGCTTTTTGGTTATGCCGGCTGTTTGATGGCCCCCCTGTTTTGATGTATGGAAGTGAGCTATACAACATCCTCAAAGTTCCTCCGCAAATTATGAGACTTTGATTTATGCCCCAAACCAAGCTTCGCATCTAAGGCTCCAAGTTAATGAAGCTTCCTTTTTTCTTTAATTAAAAAGCGAAAGGTTTAGTTTAACTCTGACAGTTTCAGTATTTAAGAAGCAACATGATCAAAGCTGAAGTTGAGGTTTCTGCATATGAACACCAGCTCCAGCGTGGGTGGCGTCAGAGAGCCCTGGCTTTTGTATGCAAAGCTTTCTGTATTCCAAGTGGCTGCTCCTGTGCATAAATGGCTATTGGCTCCTAGATCTAAGTGCCTAACTTAATGAGAAGTGCAGTCATTTTTCTTAATCAGTGTTTTCACATATGTTTGATGTGATCCTGAGCAAGTTTTCTAGGGCTGGAGAGATGGCTTAGTGGTCAAATGCACTTGCTGGCCTGGGGTTCATTTCCTAAGCCACCCATGTAAGCTGGGATTTTTAAAAGTGACGTAAGTGTGCAGCGCTCATTTGTAGTGACAAGAGGCCCTGGTGTGCTCATGTACACATACACACCTAACTAAATAACAAATAATTTTTAGAAAAGAAAATGGGAGACATGGATCTCCAAGACTCTAGGGCTATTTGCCCATGTCTCACTGCCTCTTGAAGAAAAGAGGATTTCTAGACAGGCGTGGTGGCGCACACCTTTAATCTCAGCACTTGGGAGGCAGAGGTAGGAGGATCACCATGAGTTCAAGGCCACCCTGAGACTACATAGTGAATTCCAAGTCAGCCTGGGATAGAGTGAGACCCTACCTCGAAAAAACAAAAACAAACAAAAAAAGAGGATTTCTTATTGCTAAGGAATGTAGTTTCTTCCTTCACTCATAAACTCAGGCTGAAATCAAAAACCAACTCAAAAACCTCAGGTTTAGGTAACAAAAATCAGTCCAGAAGGAAGCTTTGTGAGGTTTCCTGTTGCAGTTTGGAGTTCCTGTGGCCCTCCCTGAGGGGCTTGGGTGAGAAAAATTACATAGCAAACATAAATGTTTTGAAAAAAGAGCTATCCCTGTGGAGAGAGAAGGGGTCACAAGTGATTGCTGGCACTGTAAAGGCAAGGAAGGGCCTGTGAGCTTCCCTCACCTCACACAGACCAGTGGCCGAGGTTTCTTTCCACTCAAGATGAAAACTCAGACTATCAACCTTTGGGATCTCTGGATTAGCAGTCTTCTCTCCTAGCAGTATCTGGTTCACAGACTAATTGGAAGATTCTACCAAGCAGGTGGTATCTGGGCCTTTCTTGTCTTCTCAGAGCAGGAAAGTGTCAGATTGAATCTTTGACTGGCCTGGGAGATTGTCCAAGACTGAGGCTGACTGAGTCTGAGGCAGGGGAATGCGCTTCTTCAAGGGTGACTTCATCTTTGCATGTACTCACCAATGAAAACTGAGCAGGGCCCAGAGGGAATAAATCCCATGTCAGGCAGGGGAAAGGGAGGAGGCTCAGTGAAGAAGAGCCTGGCAGGACTACAGACACCTTCTGGACTGAGGCAGACCACAAAATTTCATTTGAAACTCCTTTAGAATAGTCTTTTAGTTACTGGGACAAAACACCCAACTAAAGAAAGTGTATGAGAAGAAAGGATTGATTTTAGGCTTAAGTTTGGAGGAAGGTCTTCATTGTGGTGGAGGGAGCTGGCTCACTTCATCATCCGTGCACAGCAGAGAGAAGGCAGGAAGTGCTAACTGGCTCTGAGCACCCCATGGTTCACCTTCAGCAACACACTGCCTACAGCAAGGCTCCACCTTCCAAAGATTCCTCAACCAGCTGGGAATTAAGTAGAAAGCTTAAAAAAATACCCGAGGCTATGGGAGACATTTACATTCAAACCACCACATGGTTTGTCCCTTAGGCCCCACCATACAGTTCTCAGGAATATTGCTGTAGTTCTTCTACTCATAGATATGCACAGAAGACAGGGTTCTTTCTTTCTTTCTCTAAGCCATCTTCGTAGCTACTGCTTGGCCCACATTTCATGGGTCTCCAATAAGCAAACAAGGGTTTTGCCGTATGGGTCTGAGAAACATTAATGTATCTATCAGTTACTCTCATTACTGGGACAAAATGCCTGACCAGAAGCAAGTTATGGAAGGACAGGGTTTAATTTGGCTTGTAGTTCCAGAAGGTAGAGTAGATCATGGCAGAAGCAGGAAACAGGCATCACATCAGGGTGGAAGGCGAGAGAGGGAATGCCACCTACCACACCTCATGACTCACCCCCAATGACAGACACACTTCTTCCAACAAGGCTCTACCTCCTAAAGGTCCCACAACCTTCTATTATAGACCACCAGCTGGGGATTAAATAGTCAAACACATGAGTCTATGGGGACACTTTACATTCAAACCACCACAGTGTCACTTTGACCCTTGGCCATTTTCCCACTGGAACCATCACCAATTTCAGTTTACCATGAGCTAATGCTCACATAGCAGAACCAATGCCTTGCATAGCTTGAGAATTTTTACATGAACTTTTGCATGGTTTGAAAAATTAACCTTAAACTCATCTTTTATTCAGCAGGAGCTAAAATGGTATCTGTCCTTGGGCTTAATGAATATTACTCGCCAATCAGATGATTCTAAAATCTGTAAATAATTATTTAACTAACTCCTGTTGAGTCTCTGTATTCTCAGTAATTACAATTTTCCTCATGGCTTCAAGCTGTCTAGCCACATAACTCTTATAGTAAATTACTAAAGCTATAAACTTGCCAATATGATGATTGGATCTGGTAAGCAGGAAATAGCAATTACCCTGGACATATTGGTAAGGCATCCTGACAAATGGTTAGGAAATATCTCCTAGGAAAATTCATAGCCCTTTTATGTTGATGACATTTCCAGAGGTCCATCGGTGTAGGGCAGGTTGAGATGTCCTTTATAAGTGCCATGTAGCCTGTCCTTAAAACCAGAAAAGAGGCACAGCTGGTGGTCTGCTGTGGAGTTTGAATTTTTTAAGCAGGGTTACACTCTAGCCCAGGCTGACCTGAAACTCACTCTGTAGTCCAGGCTGGCCTCAAAGCCATAACAATCCTACCTCAGCCTCCCAAGTGTACCTGGGATCCTCTATGGATTTTGCAAGCAGCATATCCTCACTTGTACCACAGAGAGACAGAAACAGAATTTGAACCCACTAAACACTTAGTATTTAATACTTAAGCATGGGCCACCTGTAGCCTGAGGTGCCCATTGTGAACTGAGTATAACCCACCAAGCCTTAAAGTTGGGCATGCAGAAAAGTACTTTATCATCAGATGGAAATGGTATATAAAGAGATCAAACTTAAGCAGGCCATGGAGCCACAATTCTTGCTTCCTTAGCCTATTCTCAGGACCTACCTTGTGGGCAGTTCCCAGAGCCGAGGATGAGGAACCCCAGGCCTCACTGACAGTTGGCTCAATAGGCTATTACAGTCACCTTCTGAAACTTGACATGCTAAGTTGTCCAGGTGGGCTATGAACTCCTTTTGTAGCCCAGACAGGCCTTGAGGTTTCAATCCCCCTCCCTCAGCACCCCAAGTAGCTTGTACCATCAGGTCCAGCCCCATTCTTGCATAGCACCCAAAGAATGGTGAAGGGACATTGAGATTTTCCTCCTCCTTACACCCCCTCCCCAGCCCATCCCTCCATTGGCAAAACTTTAAGCAGTGCTCTGATTACTCATTTTGCTTTGAAGGAGAAATAGCCAGAAGTATGAATCGACAGGCTTGATGGTTAGGGACTTAGAAGGAACATGGTGGGAAAATTGATAATAAAGATGTCTGAGGAAAATATATATATATGGATGGGCTTCTCTGAATGGACAAAGGTTTGTCAGGGACACAGATGTGGGTCATCCCATCAAGGAGAGGACCAAAACCACCCAAGGAACCAAACAGCTAGCACAGGACAGCTGCAAAGACCAGCCACGACCACGTGACTAGTTGCAGAAAGACTCTAATCAGTATTTCTTCCTACCTTTGATAGGAATTTGCATGTTTGTTTGTATATTTATTAACCAAGAAGTTTTATACTATTTCTTTGATGTTTTTGTTTGTGTTTCTGTTTCATTGCTGCCTATTGAAGACCTTGCACACGTTAGACAAGGACTCTACCACTGAGCTATATCCCCAGCCCTTTGTTAATTTATTTTGAGACAAGGTCTCACTAAATTATCCAGGCTGGCCTTGAACTTAGGATCCTCCTGCCTCCACCTTCCAAGTACCTGGTAATACATGTGTGTAGGTAGCCTTCTTCCTGTCTTGTATCCCATTATCCTCTGACACAAGCCATAATAATAACAGTTAACTTTAGATCTTGGAGTTTTAGTCGCAGGCTATCAAAGCATCTTTCAAGGGCTTGGCGTCTTCTTCTGGGCACAGGACAGTGCGCTTTCAGGCGTGCGTGGGTTACTGGATGGTCTGTCAGTGCAAGGACGGCTTTGCCATCGACTTTGTTTGCCACGCAGAGTATGAATGTCAAGTTGACAAAGGGAGGGGCCTGATGACCTTTTTGGTGTGTCCACTTGGCCAGGCTAGTGTCCCTGGTCATTTAATCATCTAATGCTGCTTCACTGAACTGTTGCGTGAAGGTATTTAATAGATGTAATTAAAGCCCATGGTCGGTTGACTTTAATAATGATGCTTATTCATGATGCACCGGGTGAACCTGATTGGATATATTAAAGGTTTGAGAAGCAGAACTGAGCTTTCCTGAGAAGAAATTCCACTTGTGGGCAGCAGCTTTAGCCCGTGTCTTTGAGGTTCAACTCGTCCACCCATGATTTGCCCAGTAGATTTCAGACTCGCTCAGCCCGTTCCCATCTGGTGTTAACAACATTAAATCTCTTAGACATATTGTATAGAGATTGTATCTGTCTTTCTATTGTCTGTGTCCTCTCGGTTTCATTTCTCTGACTGAAGCCCCTCAGATGTCTTTGTCCATCCTTTTATCCATCGGGATGGCCAGAGAGGCCCAGAAGTTCAGTGCTCGCTGGGTGGATGTTATGTGTTCCTCTGTCACACAGCGGTGGCAGACAGTTCACTGTCATTCTTTCCTGTTCACAGCCGATCATGGATTCATGGCGCCCTCTGAAACTCAAATCACAGAAACTGGCAGTGAGAGAAACTACCGCCCACATGTCTTGTAGTATGTGGGAGAAATGTGTCCAAACACTGAGGCTTCACAGTAGAAAGCCTGTCTGCCTCTGTTACTATTTCTAAATATTATTTGACTTCCCTTGTGAATAGTGAAACATATGTGAAAGGTAGGTCTGACAAACCAGTGTGGGGGGGGGACTAGAAATGTTAAAAAAATCAATGAGGCTTTGTGAGATTGGGGGGGGGGAACAAGTGACAGCCAAATAATTGCCATTTTAATCAGTAGTTTCCTACCTAGAGCTAGGTAAGTGCAGGGCATTCTGATAAGTATAAACAGATGTGTTATAAAGTGACAGGTGTGTTCTGAGATGTCAGTGTGCTAAGTGAAATCTTGTGGTGAAGGTAGGATGGTAGGTAGCAGTGACTCACAAAATTAACACGGGGAGTAGTGGGGAGGCTGGAGAGCCTGGGGGTCCTGACACCACACTGTTTGACTCCCCAACACTCATGTAAACAACTGGGTGTAGCTATGCATGCTGGTAACCCCAGTCCTGTGAGGAACAGAGACCAGAGAAAAACTGGGGCTCAACAAGTGAGCAAGGCCCAGAATGGAATCAGATGGACACCCCCATCTCAAGGAAACCCATGATGCGCCATGGAGGGGAGACACGCAGCATTCTCCTCTGGCCTCTGCACATGTGCACAGGTGACTGGGATACAGTGTATGACTGTGTCTCAAAAGAAAAATGGAAAGCTAAAGACACTTCTTTGCAAAGCCTGCCAGCCTAGCTTTAACTCCCCAGCACCCACATGAAGCCACACACACAAAGTGGCTCATGTATCTGGAAATCCTTTTCAGTGGCAAGAGGTCCTGTCGTGCCCATATAGTCTCTTTCTCTCCCTCTCGTTCACTGTCTCTTACCTTCCCTCCCTCACTCTCAAATAAATAAATAAATATTCAAAAATTATCAGTGGCATTGACATCTTCCAAACTCTGCAAGTGTAGCACAAACTCAAATGCAGGTGAAGTATAGTGTAAATGTTGATATTTCCCAAAAAATATTGTAGCAGATAACAAAGTACTGGCTCAGACTCCATGGGATCTGAAGTATAAACTCTAACCCTAATCTTTTAAAACTATTTATTGATAGCTTCCATAACTATAAACTATAAACCATTATTATTCCCTCCCCAACCTCCCTCACATCTCTTCCCCTCTCAATTAGTCTCTGTTTTGTTTCCATGTCGTCATCTTTTTCCTCCCATTATGTGTAGGTATTACACTGTGAAATCATGAATATGAAGGCCAATTTGTGTCTGGAGGTTTGTGTTGTAAGCAGTCCTCCCCTTCCTTTGGCTCTTACAATCTTTCTACCACCTCTTCTGCAACAGACCCTGAGCCTCAGAAAGTGTGATAGAGATGTCCCAGTGCTGAACACTCCATTGTCATTTCTTCTCAGCACTGTGGTGTCTTCTGAGTCATCCCAGTGGTCACCACCATCTGAAAAAGAGAAGCTTCTCAAGCCAAGAGTGAGAGTAGCATTATTATATGGGTATGATAGTTTTTAAAAAGTGCTTATAAGGCAGTTCAGTGGGCATAATATGTGCATTTAGCCAGACAAAAGCAGGTGTTAGTCCCCTAGGGCTCATGACCTCCCCCACCATAGGCTTTTGACTAGGTAGATCTTCAGTACCAGGCATGTGTTCCCTCCTGTGGAGTGGGCCTCCAATCCAATTAGAGAGCAGTTGGTTTCCCCCACAACAGACATGCCTCTATTGTCCCAGTTGACTCACTTGCCCTGGCTGGCCAGTCTTAAGGCTTGCAAGGTCCACTGCTGTTCACCACCATTGATGACTTCTCTCTCCCATAGGGCTGCAGGCAGCCATAGCATTTTCCAGCTCTCTGTCAGCTGTCTTACCCTAATTTTCAAAAAATGTTTTTATTTATTTATTTGCAAGAAGAGACAGACAGAGAATGGGAGCTCCAAGGCCTCCAGACGCTGCCAGTATACTCCAGATGCATGCCCCACTTTGTGCATCTGGCTTTACATGGGTATTGGGGAATCAAACCCTGGTCATTAGGTCCTGCAGGCAAGTGCCTTAATAACTAAGCCATCTCTCCAGCCCTCTAACTCTAATTTTAATGGGAACTTAATAAAAATGTAGCACCGTCGTACAAATGTAAATGAGTGATTCAGAAATATCTAAATGTAACAAGTGTGACACTTTGCATCAAAGAGGTCCTGCCTGCCTGGGACATTGGGAGGCTGTGATGAGGTAGTGAATGGAGAGTTACCTGAAACTGCATGGAAACCTACAATACTGCACTGTGTCTGCTCACAAAGGCAGGTCTGAGCTGACTGGAAGACACTTGCGGTTATGCTTGCATGAGTTTTGTTTTAATTTCCCACCGCTTTCTGTGTTCACCTAGTGCTTCTTGAGATGAGATCGCACCCATCAGTCACATTGGAATAAATTTGCATTTTCAGAACAAGCGAGATTACAGGGCTGTACTGTGGGTGTCCTGAATGTTCTTTGTAAGGCTGGTGCAGCTCACTTGTTTGCAAAGCCCACTGTGACTATCGGTGTCTTCCCAAAATACTGTGTTTGATTTTAGAGTGCTGTCATGGATTCTGTGAGTCTAAATGATATACCTTTATACAATCTGAAAACTCTGATCTCTAAATCTCTGGCCCTAAGAGAGTAGGAATAGAACATCCCTATTTTGAGCACCAGGCACCCTGCTGCATGCTACAGGTGTGAGAGAAGCCAGGAATAGTCCCGGATCCCCAGGAGGCTTGCAGCCCAGGAGAGCTGTCACCTGCTCTGCAGGTTGTCACGGATACCTGTACAATGCACAAGCGTAGAACACAAGTGGGAGTCATTCTTTGCATTTGGAATGTTCAAAGTCAACTGTGTAGAGAATGTGACACAGGCACTGGGTAGAATGGTTAGAAGTCCTCTAAGCAGAGAGAGAGAAAAAGATTTCAGGCAGAAGCAGAAGGTATGTGAAGATACCAAGGCATGTGACACAACCCTGCGTGTCACAGTGGTCTCTAATGCCACATAAAGCCAACATGGTGCACTCCTTTCTGGTTGGCTTCAGACTGCTGGCTTTAAGCAACATGTTTTTCTTTAAATAAATAAATAAATGGTTTTGCAATCAGAGAGAGACAGAGAATGGGCATGCCAGGGCCTCTAGCAACTCCAGATGCATGTGCCCCTTTGTGCATCTTTATGTGGGTATTGGGGAATCAAACCCAGATTGTTAGGATTTGCAGGCAAGCACCTTAACCACTGAACCATCTCCCCAACCCAGCAATATGTTTTTTCCCTTCACAATTCTCTAGGCAAAAGACCAAAATGAAGGTACTGTAGGGTGGGTCACTTCACCTCATACATGCTCCCTTCTAATTAATGTTCACATTGTTTCCTGTGTGTGTCTTCCTATTATGAGGGCACCAGTCATATCGGACTGGCATGTCCCAATGACTTTATTGAACCTCAGTTAACTTTTAAAGACTCTGATTTCAGCCGGATGTGGTGGTGTTTGCCTGTAGCCCCAGCACTTGGGAGGATCAGGCAAACCAGTCTTGGCTACATATCAAATTCAAGTCTGCCTGGGATAGACGAGACCTTGTCTCAAAAGAAACAAAAGACTCTGACTTCAAATAGCCACATTCTGAGGGACTTAAGGACGAGGACCTTACACATATGAACCTGGAGGGACACAGTCCAGCCATAATGTGTGGAGTGTCACAATAGAAGTATGAATTAAACCCTTCAGGGCTCTGGGACCATTACAGAAGAGGTGGCAGAAAGAATTTAAGAGCCAAAGGAAGGGTAGAACTGCTTACAAGGCAATCTTCCTGGCACAAAATGGCCTTGATATTTACAAAACCTCCCTAATGGGAGGAAAGGATGATGACATCAAAACAAAATCGAAAATAATTGAGAGGGAAGAGGATAAAATGGAGGGTGGATTTGAGAGGGGGGAAGTGGGAATAGGGAGGGAATTACGGTTTATAATTAGAGAAGCTGTCAATAAAAAAATTGTTTTAAGCAAGGCATAGTGGTGCACACTGGTGATCCCACCACTGGAGAGATGGAGATAGGCAGATCCCCAAGACTCATTGGCCAGCCAGTCTAGACTAACTGAACGTACACACACATATACATGTACACCTGCGCACACATGAAAACCCACATACACACATGCAGTAAAAAAAAAGAAGAAGAAATGATCCAGGCATGGTAATGCACACACCTTTAATTCTAGTACTTGGAGGCAGAAATAGGAGGATGGCTGTGAGTTCAAGGCCACTGAGACTACATAGTGAATTTCAGGTCAGCCTAGGCTGGATGGAGACCCTACCTCAAACCACCACCACCCCAAGAAAAAGGAAATAAGAAAGAAAAAGAAAGGAAGGAAGGAAGGAAGGAAGGAAGAAAGAAAGAAAGAAAGAAAGAAAGAAAGAAAGAAAGAAAGAAAGAAAGAAAGAAAGAAAGAAAGAAAGAAAGAAAGAAAGAAAGAAAGAAAGAGGGAAAGAGGAAGGAAGGAAGGAGGGAGGGAGGGAGGGAGGTAAAACAGGTTTCTAGGACAAACAAGACTTTTAAAACCAGACTTCCAAATAAGGACAGTATATTCTCTGTTCTTTTGAGAAACAATAAATAATATTAACATCACATGAAGGACTTTGAAATATCTCTTCAAGAAATGAATGAGCTTAAGTTGATTTTACCTGGATTCTCAAATGTACTGACTTTAGGAACCTAGTACAAACTTTTGAAAACCCCCAGTTTTAAGACACTTATAATAGTCCTTAAGGTGAACTATCATAGGAAGTTTTTATCTCTTACTTGGAAGCATCCCACAGAACCCCAATGCAGAGGGATTGGATGCTTTTATTATTTTAGGTTTAGAAATGAAAATATGAGAATTATATCCATATGACAAATGGAAAATAAATCAGATTTGCTTGACTTGTCCAGTGATTTTTAATTTTTAGAATCTTCTCTGTAAACTAGTAATTATGGCAATGCAGACATCAGATGGTATATAATTATATCCATGAAATAATGGATAATGAATACTTCTTTAAATGAAAAAAATCTCCAAAGCAATTATTGGATGATGAAAATAAGTTAATTCAGTACTTTAAAAATAAAAATGAGTGTGACTCCTAAAGCAGTATATATACATATATAATTTCTTTCGTGTGGAAAATTAAAATAGAAAAATGCTGAAATATTAAGAAAATGTGGCACCCATTGCCTTTTTACCCATAAATCCAATCGTAAAGCTTAAGATGGTGAGTATCTACAGAGGCTGGTAAGCAGATGTTTCATAGTTAATAAAATATGGGATCAGAATTTGGGCCAAATACTCTTGTCATTGGGGCCCACATATTTAACCCCTATGTAGCCAATGAAAAAACAAAGTTGGTAGTAATTACAGTTATCTTTCTTTGTCCTCCTCCCACAGTCCCTTCCACCCAAGTAAAGTATGCTTGTGTTGTAAAATCCTGAAATGCCATTTTAAAAACTCCATGTGGGAGAATATTTTGCCAAACTCTCTTATATGGCAGCTATATTTGGTGGGGGGGGATTTCATACTGGCATTGCAAAAATGTTCCCTGCTTTATATTGTTCAGATTGCTTTCTTCTTTCATATCTCATCGGTGTACCACAAAAATATTCACAACAGCAATTTCAATTTCTCAAGAAAATGGCTTCCACTGGTGACTGGGAGTTTAATCTGGCTGATTCTATGGAGGTAGAACTTCTAATGCTGCTCCAAATCACGTTGATCATAAATTTATTGAATGGATAATAATAGACACATCTTCAGATTTTCACAGTGATCGCTGTAGCATAGAATTGCAATTGTCTCATGTTGCAGTTACCTTCTTGTTGTTGGGACAAAACATCCAACCAGAAGCAGCTTATGGAAGGAAGGGTTTTATTTCAGTTCACAGTTTTGGAGGGAAGTTTCATCATGGCAGGGAAAGCATAGCAAGAGTAAACAGCTTGGTGTTACAACAGCTAGGAGGGAGCAGCTAGAGCTATCTGGCTCTGGAAAGGGGTGGGGGATGCATTATAAAATCCCAAGGCCTGCTCCTAGGGACATACCTCCTTCAGCAAGGCTCCACCTCTCAAAGTTTCCACCAGCTGGGGCCTAAAGTAGAAGGCTTCATCACCCACATTTGAGGACATGTGAAGCCTTTATGTTCAAACAACTGCATCTCATATCTTGCTTTTTTCATATGAAAGAACTTATATTTTAAAATGTAAATTGGAGAATCAAATAAGAATAAAATTTCTGCTCTGTTTATAAAATGTATACCCTATTAATGTCACTTAAAGTTTTGTTACCTGAATATTGGCTGGGCCTAAATATCATTATGTAATCTTTAAAATTAATCAATCTAAATACTAAGATAAACTTTGTGTGTGTGCACATGTATATGTGTGTGTATGTATGTATGTGTGTGTGCATGTGTGTGTGTGTGTGTGTGTGTGTGTGTGTATACATGTGGGGGCCAGAGGACAACATCAGATGCTGTTCCTCAGGAGTGCCAAGTACTTTTTTTTTTTTTTGTGTGTGTGTGTGTGTGTGTGTGTGTGACTAGACCTCTCACTGACCTGGAACTTGCCAAGTATGCTAGACTAGCTGGCCAGCAACCCCCAGGGATCCTCATGTCTACACCTCCCAGTGCTGGGCTTACAAGTATGGGCCACTATGGCTGGCCTTTTTATATAAAGTAAATTTATTGACAACCACCATACATATGCACAGGGTACCCACCATTGTAACCCTTCTTCATCATCCACTGGACCTACTCTTCTTTCCAACTAGTCCCTCATCTATTTTGATATTGTCTTTTTTTTGGGGGGGGAGGACTACTCCATCATCCATGACAACATGTTGATGAGCCCAGTGTCATGATGATCTTCTGTAGGTAACAACAGCTTCTGCTTACAGCCATGAATGCACCAGCCACTTTATGTCTAGAAGATTGCTTTCCAAAGGACTCTTACATTCTTTCTGCCACCTCTTCCACAATGGGTCCCTGTGCCTTGGAAGGAGTGATAGAGATGTCTCACTTAGTGTTGAGACACTCCACTGTCACTTCTCAGCACTCTGAGGAGATTTGATTCTCTCCAGTGGTCACTGTCATCTGTGAAAAGAAACTTCTCTAACCAAAAGTGAGAGGAGCACTAATATGGACATGAACAAATATTCAGAGGACAATTTGGTGGTCATAATACATCCATTTAGCCGACCAACTGGAAGAGCATACTCCCTAGGATTAATGGCCTCCGCAGTTGGTTTCACCAATAATGGATTGTCACTATTGACACCAACCTTTGTGTGTGTGTTCTGGGAATCAACTCAGGTCTTTATGCTTACATGACAAGCATTTTACTGAGTTACTTCCTCAGCCCCATAAAATAAACTTTAAAGCTTTATTTAATATAGCAAGGTATTTCTGATAGGAAGTATAGTATTCTTTTGAGATGTCCCCAAACACAAAGATTTTGGAGCAGGCTCTTAAGGAAAGCTTGTGTGCTCTGAGTCCTCCTCTGAAGACAAATTGGCATCTTTAGGACTTAGGCTGTCTTTTTCTCCTAGTCAAAAGGATTTCTACGGTTCCTATTCCTTCATGATAACAACAGGGCATTGCTGAAGCAGCATTCCCAGGTCCTTGAGAAGCGCACTGCTTGACATTGGACTTTGACAGGTCCTCCAGATGACGCCCTGCAGGTGTACTCCCGCTAAATCATTGACCATATAAGGTGCAGCACAGAGTGACTGAGCACCTACTCTGTAAGTCCTAGGCAGACTGGCCAGCAGAGGGATTGACTAGAGGAGGTCAATTCTGGGCTTGCCCACCCAGGGCTCTAAGCTCAGGCTTCCATATCCTGGCTTCCTCTCTAAGATTTCTTTTTCCTTCTTTGTATTCAACTCCTATGTTCTGTTGCAATGTGACCAGCACAGCAGGTGTCTTACAGGGTGGTTGCCGCCTTTCAGAACAGTCAGGTAATGCCAAGAACCTTATCATCCTTCTTGGCTAGCATCCAAACTAAGCCAATCTGATGACTTAAAAGTGCAAGTGACCTGTCCGAAAGCTAAGGTTTAACTGGATTATAATGAATTCCCTTGGTTCCAGCTCAAGCTCAACTGAACATCAACAAATCCACTTTAACCTTACATATGAGTGATGATTATTTCTTATCCATAAATTCAAACATAATCTACAGTTGCCTGCTTAGCTCAAAATCTAGACTGCTGGGGTTGAAATATCATACCTGATACTTTTGAAATTTCACAATTATCTTTTAAAATATTTCTGATTTTAAATTTGGGGGTTAGGAACTGGGAAGATGGGTTATAGGTGATTGCCTGCAAAGCCTGCCAACCTGGGATTGATTCCCCAGTACCCATGTAAAAACAGATGCACAAAGTGGTGCATGCATCTGAAGGTCAATTGCAGTGTTGAGAGGCCCTGGTGGCCCATATTCAGCCATTACTCTCTCTTCAAAAATAAATAAGTTAAATAAAATTATTTTAAATGGGGTTAGATATCTCTGCAGTGGGATAAAGGGAAACAGGAAGAATTTTGCTGTGAGAATATAGTATAAATCATGGTTTTCCATTTACTATGAGGCTGTCACTCACTTCATTGATTTCACTTTTTAAAAAATATATTTATTTATTTATTTATTTATTTATTTATTTATTTATTTATTTGCAAGGAGAGAGAGAAAGAGAATGAATGTGCTCACCAGGGCCTCTAGCCACTGCAAACAAATTACAAACACATGCAACACCTTGTGTATCTGGCTTTATGTGGGTACTGGGGAATTGAACCCTGGTCGTTAAGCTTTGCAGGCAAGTGCCTTAACCACTGAGCCATCTCTCCAGCCCCACTTCATTGATTTCCATATCAAGTTTTAAAGTTGGGGAAATTTACTCAGGAGAACCAACAGTAGATATTGTGAAAATCACAGACATTCACTTTTGCCTAAAGAACCTTTGAAAACAGACACACATAGCGAAATCAAATCCTCCTATTTTTTTAACCATTTTTAAATAGGATCTGAATTTTCTTGTCCTTCAGGTGGCATACGATGAAAACAATGCAACACATCTTTTAGGACTGAACACCTAGCACAATGTATACTGTGAATACCAGGCACCTAATGTGTTATAAATAGCCCCTTTAAATGTAATCCGAATACACTGTTTTTTTCAGGGGCCACTGCAGTTTGAAAGTTTGTTTACACCCACGCTAACAATCTGAGACTAGTCTAACTGTAAATGGGTGATTTTTCAGTCTGCTTCCTCAGAACTTTATGTCACTACTTAGGGTGAAGTGGCTTGAACCCCTGCTTCCTTTCTTCAATTTCATTTTTGTTTTTTCATGCTTTTTTGAAGCAAGGTCTCACTATTGTAGCCAGGGCTGGCCAGGAACTCATTATCCAGGCTGATCTTAAACTCACGACAATCCTCCTGCCTCAACATCCCCAGTATTGGAAAGATAAGCATGGGTCATTGTGCCCAAATTCAAACCTGAGGATCACCAGAAAAAAATGAAAAAAAAAAATCCAATGCAAGCTTCTTATAACATTGGCTTCATTGTTTTACCCAGATCCCTCTGGGGCCTCTGGCAATTAGCTGGGAGTCCCCCCTATGTGCATTGGGATTTTCTGTCTTCCCTTCTCTTCAGAAGTCCTCAACTCTCACCTCAAAAATATGTAACCAAACGATTTC
Organism: Zapus hudsonius; assembly: GCA_004024765.1. NCBI lineage: Eukaryota > Metazoa > Chordata > Mammalia > Rodentia > Dipodidae > Zapus > Zapus hudsonius. The sequence continues at coordinate 18,692 of PVHP010024847.1, forward strand.
ATGTTTCTCGGCTTATTAATATCTAATATAAGAGTGTTGTGAAGTTTGATTAGTCTAGAAGGTTCTCAGAGTAGCAATACCGCCTAAGAGTTAAACAATTTTAGAAATGTCTATCAGCTACTTAATGAGTGAGTGGCCTTTAAGGTTCTTCAGGAAAGGTGAGAAGAGACGTTTTTCTGGGGTGATTCGAAGGAATGTGTGCCCAAAGGAGAACAATGAAAGGGCACTGTCTGAAATACCCGCAGCAAAGGTTGGCTGCAAGCCTCGGTCCTGGGTCCATGCATTGATATATGGGGAGTTGTTAATAGCAACTCTTTGGTGGTTTTTCTTAAGAGTATTTTGAAGGTGATATGAGAAGTCAACCGAGGGTATATGCCAATAGAGGGCATGAGGGCCATAGCTTGTGCCAAGAGTTAACCATTATCTTCTGTATGTAACAGTGTGGAAACATCGATTGAGGTTTTATGTGTAATGTATATTTTTAACACCTGCATAACTTACATGCTTCTCTCGTCTGTTTTGCTAAAGAAAGCAAGTTCCTTCTGTCATGTGTCATGGGAGGGGTGCTGTGCTAACCTCACAGGCTGGAACCTTTTCTTCTTGCTGAGGGTCAGCAGGTGCAGCGCCTGAGCTCTGCCCCACTGTACATGGCAACGCCAGGCTGTCCCCAACATTCCTGGCAGCAGGCTTGGCCCATGGCTGCCCTTTGCCCTCCCTGGCTCTCTTGGCTAGAGGCAACTCGGTTGTAATTTCCTCCTAGACTCGGGTGCAGCCCTATCAAACGGTGGCTTGTGTTTATCTTGCAATCCACAGACAAGAAGAAGGGAGGCAAGTTCCAGCCCTTTAAGGAGTTGTTTGGCAAAAGAAAAAAGAAAGACACTTTGTTGTCCCAGAAGGAGTCTTCAGGGAAGAAAGGTTGTTCTCCCCCGAGTACCAGCACTGGAACCTTCTCCTCAGATGAGGACACCCTGGAGGACAATGTGAGGTAAGAACTTGCACTTTTTTTCCATATCTCTGGAGGAAACCCCCGTTGAGGAAGGGGATCCCTAGGGAGGAAGGTGCCAGGTTTGGTTGGATCTGGCAGGTGGGAGCAGTACCACCAAGGAGGGCCACCTGGGACACGCAGGCGGCACCTGGTGTGCTCTGTGTGGAGAAGTCACCTCGGGGACTCAGCAAAGGAATCTGCCCTCGTTTTCTGTGTTCACAAGGACTGGGTGTGTGCAGCTCTCACTGGGGGTGGAAGGTGACATTTCACTGCCTTGACTCAAGAAGGCGCTTCGGAAAGATCAGGCTCCCATGGGAAAAGATGGCCGAAGCTAGACACTTGAAGTGAGGACACAGATTGTCAGGCTCAGGTGGACATCCCTCAGGTGCCTGACATCTCTGGAAAGTTCCGGAATATGTTCCTTTTGGAGCTGTTAACTTCTGCTTTGTAGTTTCCTTCTCTGGCACTCCCTGTTTCTTCTTCTTCTTCCTCTTCCTCTCTGTCTCTCTCTCTCTGTCTCTCTGTCTCTCTCTCTCTGTCTCTCTCTCTCTCTGTCTCTTTCTTTCTCTCTCAACACAGACACTGAATCTGGTTAAGAACCAGAAGTTGAGGATACTGGGGGTGGGCATTTTGACCCCTGAGTCCTTGGAAGGAAGACAAGCATCAGACATGGCTCTGACCGTGAACAGCTTGGAAACCAGCTGCTCTGAGAAGCTGTGTCACCCATCCAATCTGATGGTGACATTCACCCCTTGCCCATGTTTCGTGGTAGCTCTGGCCTGACTCCAGCAAGGAACTGTCACTTTCGATGAAGATTATTGGTTTGTGGGTTTGTCCCTCTCATCAGGCTGTCCTATGAAGCCAGGGACCAGGTTTTATTCAGCTTCCTATTAGGTGCTCTGAAATGTTTCTTAAGAATGCCTGTCACTGCCTGTGGTGGTTTGAATGTAAATGTGTGTCTCCCATAGACTTAGGTATTTTTGATTAAACTTCCTACTTCAGCAGGCGGAGCCCTGCTGGAGTAGGTGTGTCACTGGGGGTGGATCTTGACTCCAACCCTCAGAGGTGTGTTGAGATACAGTATTTCTTTATGAATATCTGTCACTGCCCAAGTTATTTGACACATGTGGAAGAAATAGAAGGTATCCCCATACCATGTTCCAAGGACAAAGAAAAATATGTTCCCTATAAAGTGTGTCATTAAGTAAATTCAAATAGATGCTATATGTATGCCCAAATCACAAAGCCCTCGCCCCCTTTAGAGTAAGAAAATGGGGAGCTGGAGAGATAGCTCAGTGGTTAAGGCACTTGCCTGCAAAGCTTAGCAACCTGAGTTCGATTCCTCAGTACCCACATAGGAGGCACAAGGTGGTGAATGCATCTGGAGTTCATTTGCAACAGCTGGAGGCCCTGACGTGCCCATTCTCTCTGTCTCTTTTTCCTCTATCTCTCTGCTTGCAAATAAATAAATAAAATTTTTTAAGACAAAGGTAGTGTGACCACTACACAATTTGTTATGAGGTCGAGTCAGGAAAGTCCACCTTTGGAAAGATGGTCCTGTTTGTTTGATAAGTTGGGTTTTTTAAAATATTTATTTATTTATTTGCAAGCAGAGAGAGAGACACACACACACACACACACAGAGAGAGAGAGAGAGAGAGAGAGAGAGAGAGAGAGAGAGAGAGAGAGAGAAGAGAAACAGAATCGGTGTGTCAGGGCCCTCAGCCACTGCAAATGAATTCCAGATGCATGTGTGTCCTCCCCATCCTCTTCATTTGAGGCAGATTTTCTCTTTGAATTCTTGCTCTGCTGTGCTGACCATGAGCTTTCTGGGAAATTCTCCTTGGGTCCACCTCCCAGCTCACAACATCAGTGTGCTGGGATTACAGAAGTGCCCCTAACCCCAGCCAGGGCATCTGCTTTTCATGTGAGGTCAGGCTTGTTTGGTGAGCTCTTTATCCACCGAGCCATCAACCCAGCCCCGGCTGGTCCTCTTTCTGTAGCAGTAGGTTTTGGTTTTGCCAAAACATATTTCTGATTGAATTGCTTTGGAGTCTTAGAGGAGCTGGGAATCTCACGGGTGTGCTTCCTGTTGGATTTCTATATTCTATTTCACCCTAGGAGGGAGAAGCTTCCTTATGAAGTGTTTGGTTTTGAGGAACCTTGGAAAATTCCACATTGGCTCATGCAGCTACCCTTCTATAAAAATGCAGGTAAAGCCACCTGTTCTCATTATGGACTCTAGTATAGGAACCTACATTTTTGAGATGTGTTATATTTTAATTAAACATTTGCTCCTATTAAAAAAAAACTTGTCTCAGGTGGGCATGGTGGCACATGCCTTTAATTCTAGCACTCTGAAGGCAGAGGTAGGAGGATCACCATGAGTTCAAGGCCAGGCTGACACTACATAGTGATTCCAGGTCAGCCTGGGCTAGAGCAAGACCCTACCTCGAAAACAAACAAACAAACAAAAAAACTGTCTCATAAATAAGGAAGTTAAAAGATAAACTTGAACTATCAATTTTAAAAATATCTCCCTTTAAAATTAAAAGAGAAATGTAGGAAATAAAAATCAGAATATAAGAAAATAGAAATAATTTAAGAATATAAGCTAAGTATGGTGACACATGCCTATAATCCCACCAGAGGCAGGAAAATTACTAAAAATTCAAGGCCAACCCATTATACATAGTGAGGTCCAGCCCAGCCAGAGCTCCATGGTGAGACCTTGTCTCAAAAAATAAAAACAAAAGTGTTTTTCTTTTCTTCTAGGATATTGACAGTTACAAACATTACACATGTTGCTTTTGGGGTAACAAAACTTCTGATCATATACCCTGCTTGCAAATGGAGAAAATGAAACATGGCTTCCAACAATTCTTACTTCCAGTTTACAGCTCAGATGACAGATATACTACTTTATGTTGTATAAAAATGTTAAAAATAGCTGAAGCTTTTATTTTGCCATCCCCAAGATGAAAAGCTCCCACTAAAACCCCAAACCCCAAATTCCATTAACATGAACTCATTCTAGGTCTAAGGAGGCAGATTTCAGTCCAGTGTGAGGGAGAATTTCCTCAATACTAATTACCTGAAAATTGGGAGGCTGAGCCTGTGTCCACAGGGTTGGAGTCCATAGGGAGAGGATTTATTCACTGGATGGGAATTTAAAGTTGCTGACCTTTAACAGGTCGAGCGCCAAGAATTTATAATATCTCTATGGCCAAGAATAACTCCTCATTGATATGTTCCTTTTGCCGAATTTTTCCATTTCCTTGGGGCTTTTCAAGTAGTCTGTTCTTTCTCTGTGTTAGAAGCCTTCATGGCTCCTTGGCTGCTGGTTCTAAATTATACACGCCTCGGGGAAAGAGAAGCAATAAAACATGACAGGTTTTAACAATTTAATTTGACTTCCTTTGTTGATCAAATACAACTAATATTATGTTTCTTAAAAAGTATGTTAAAAGTATGCTCCATGTCATCCAGGCATGGTGGCACACACTCGTAATTCTGGCCTGTTAGGCTGTAGCAGAAGGACTGCTATGAGGTAGAGGCCAGCTTGAGCTGTGCAGTCATTGCTAAGCCCCAGACAGGGCTGCATAGCAAAACCCTGTTTCAAAGAGAGAACAAGGGAAAGGGGAAAGAAAGGAAAGAGAAATAAAGAAAAAGGAAGGAAGGAAAATGTGAAAGGATAAAGATTTTTGGAATTCTGGGCAACTATTACATGGGATTCTTTTTAAAAATATTTTTAATTTTTCTGTGTATGTGCATGCTCATGTGTGCAAAGACACACATGTGTACAGGTGCACATACATGTGTGTACACAGTCATGACCTTGGGTGGCATTCCTCAGAATCCACTGGCCTGGAGCTCACCAAGTAGGCTAGAGTAGCTGGTCAGTAAACCCCAGGACTTACTTCCCCAGCACTGGGATTATAAGCTGTTTTACGTGGGTTCTGGGGATCAACCTCAGATCCTTATGCTTGCAACTGAGCCTTCTCCTCAACCCCTAAATGGGATTCTGTACCCTGGACTTTACAGGGCTATTACTGTATTTGATTCCTAAGAAGAGGGGTGTAGCATGAGCAGGATTCCTGGGACCACAGACTCTTATCACAGAGAACATTCCATGGCATAGATTAAAGCTACTTATGGAACTTAATGTGTTCTGTGTTTTGCAAGGTAAACTCACGGAATGCCACAACTATCTAAGATTCACATTTGACATTCTGTCTCAAAAAAAAAAATCTTGAGGAATATACACACACATATGCAGTGATTACACCTAGAAGCAAGGTTGAGCAGGGTTGCAGTATTTCAGCTGTTATTTCTCAGGTGTATTTCTGCACAGAGTTATAGAAGGATCTGAAGGTACAATCAGGAAAACAACATTTACAATAGCATCAAAAATAATAGAATACTTAGAGGAATGAACTTAACAAAGATAATGCCAGACTTAGATGCTAAAAATGACAAAAACAATCTAGAAGTGGTGGTATAGACCTAGAATTCCAGAACCTGGTTGGCTGAGGCAGGAGCATTATGAGTCCAAGACCAGCCTGGGTTGGATACCAAGTTTGAGGGAAGTCTCAGCTACATACTTGGTGTAGTAGTTGCTGGGACAAACTTCCAAACAGACAGTTTGTGGGAGGAAGGGGTTTATTTCAAGCTTAGAGATTCAGGGGAAGGCCCATCAATGGTGGAAGAAGCTGTTTCCATTCATCCAAACAGAGAAGCAGAACACCACCCCCAGTAGGCGGCATCGCAAAAACACAGCCCGAGCTCACACTGCTCTCTGCACCTTCGTGCTGGAATCAGGTCCGCCCCAAGTGACATGGCCCCTCTAGCAAGCTGCTGGAGACTTAAGCAGGAAGTTTAACCTTAATAATAAAAAAAACCTGAAAAAAATACCTGAGACTATGGGGGACATCAAACTGCTACACCTGGCATCAAAGAAAAATTTAAAAACTAAATGTAACCAATTAATAAAATAAATAACAATGCTGACATATCCTTGAAAGATGTCAGAGAAAAATCTAAACAGATAGAGAGGCACCCCATGTTCATGGGTAGAAAACTATGTTTTATGGTGGTACCCCCCCCAAGTGGATCCTATATTTCATGTGGTCCTTATCAAAACTCCCAGCTGTGGTTTTTTTTCTCCATAAATTAGCAGATGAAGTCTATAATACGTACAGAAACACACAGGGGATGGGATAGACAGGACAATCTTAAAAAGTAAAAGAAAACAAGTCAAAAGTCGGAGAACTCATGCCTCCCAAGTTTTAAAAATAAACCCTAGAGCTATAGTAATCTGAACAATGTGGTACTTACACAAGGATCGATACAGAAAGGTCAGTGGAATTAGTTGAGAATCCAGAAATAATCCCTTCCAGTTGTGCTCAACTGGTTTTCAGCAAGAACGCCAAGGCATTGCAATGGATAATGAAGAATCTCTTTAGTCCCAAGTGCTGAGACCACGGAGAGCTAGGTGCAAAGAATGAACATGGTCCCCTTTCTTATACCGTTTATTAAAAAAACTCAAAATGGATTATAAATCTGAATGTATAAATTCAAACAATAGCACTCTTTAAAAAATAAAAGCAAATTTCCTGAGTTTGAATTAAGCAATGATCTCTTAGGTACCAAAAACACAACTTTGGTATAGAATAGACTATACCAAAATTAAATTTGGTTCTACAAATGATGCCCTCAAGAAGTGAAAAGGCCATCCACAGATTGGAAGAAAACACTTGTGAATAACCTGTCTGTTAAGAGCCTTGTATTTAGAGTAGATAAAGAACTCTTACAACTCAATAATAAAAACAAGAAAAAAGTCTTCTTTAAAATGGGCAAAGCATTTGCTTAGACGTTTCTCAAAGAAAAGGATATAAAATTGTGCTAAAATATGAGCCATCACATCACTCGCCATCAGGGAAATGCAAACCACAGCCATGAAGAGATCCCTCAGAAAGAGACAGGAAGAGATAGATATCCCTCAGGAAAGCTACTGCCCAAATGACAGATAAAAAGAAATGTTGGCAAAGATCTGTAGAGCTTGGAACCCTCATGTGTTGCTGATAGAAATGTAAAATGTTAAAAAGATTTAAGGGGAGTTTTAGTCTTTATCCATTTATTCATCCACTGAGAAATCTGAGGCTCTTGGTGGTGGAGATGTACTAGCGTCAGCCTCTGCTTATACACATGGTGGTTTTTCATGTTGTGCACACGGTGGGTCTTCGTGTTGTGCACATGGTGGGTCTTCATGTTGTGTACATGGTGGGTCTTCATGTTGTG
>PVHP010024848.1:0-26065 GCA_004024765.1 Zapus hudsonius
GAAAAACCAAAAAAAAAAAAAAAAAAATGGGTTCTCATGCTTGCATAGCAAGTGCTCTTACCCCTGAGCCATCTTCCAGCTCCTGGGAAGGAGGGCTTTCTGTGCTCTCCCTGGAGCCATTGGTGGTCTCTGTTGTGGGTGAAGCATCTGAGTTTAGGACAGAGGCTGTACCAACTAGAAAACCCATCAGAGGACTTGGTTATTAGAGGCTGTGGGGCTGTCTTTCCACAGGAGACTTCACCTGAGTCAGATGTCCGGAAGTCTGCCAGCCAGAAGCTGGAGGAGTCCCTCTGGCTCCCTCTGCAGGAAGCCATGAGGCCAGAAGACCAGATGCAAGAAGATAGTACCAGATCTGAGCAGAGTGACCTGAACTCCACCACACCTGTGCCTAACAAAGAGCATGCTTGCTCTGAGGTCACTCGAGAAGGGGAGCCAGGGCTCTCTGACTCAGGGAGAGCCAACCAGGATGCCCCACTAGGTATAATAGGGAACAGCAGGCCTGAAACACAGATGGCCTGGGCTCCAGACAGTCTAGACCAGGAAAAGTACCTGCCCAGGGCTGATATTGAAGGGAAGGAGCCAGACAGCATAGGGCTCCAGAAGGAAGGTGCCCAGGGAGCACAATCAGGAACCAAGCAGCTTGAGGGGGTGCCCCAGGATAAAGGAGATGACATCCCCTGCACTCCAGCTTTGGCTTCTGCCTCAGCCCCGGATACACCATGCCTGACGACTGGGTCTATGGCCCAGCAATTCCTTGTTTCCACGCAGTTCCCCAGAGGAACCTTCTGGGAGGCAGAGCTGAGCAGCAGCAGCTCAGCATGCACCTCCCTTGGGGACAGAGTCATCACAGATGTGAGCCTAGACCCCTCTGAGCCACCACAGAGGGCTCTGGAGGTAGCTATGCCCAGTGGGCATGTCCCTGGAAGAGACTGCAGTGAGGTCCTGCTGGGCTGCACACATCCTCCCCTGGAGACCACAGTAGGTGGAGAAGAGGCCAGGCTGGAAGAGCGACCCCCTGGGAATGAGCTGGGGAGTCTTGCAGCCTTCCTAGCTCTGGCTCCCAGGAACCTAGAGTGCACAGCGGATGATGGTGATCCTGGTCTTCCAGTTCAGGAAATAGATCCAGGTGATTTTGAGATGCAGAACTCTGACCCTGATGGACAGAACCCAGGAGGGATGTGCACACTGCCTTTCCAGGCACAGCCCATGGACCAAGAGGCAACAGAGTTGGGCAGCCAGGACTGCAAACACAACCTCGAGGTCCTCAGCATATCCAGCACTCGTCTGCTGGAGCACAGCTACTCAGCCATCCAGGGCACCCCTGGAGACCCGGCACTGAAAGTTCCTGACTCTGAAGACCAGGCCATAAGACCACATTCCTCAGTCACGGAATGTGACTTCTTGCCTGATAGCCAGATTAAGGATGCCCTGGATGCTTCAGACTTAGAAATACTCCCTGAGCAGGTAAGAGCTTCCCTATGTCCCAGAGACCACCACAGTGTAGGTTGCAGACTCTGAGTAGAGGGTCTTGCATGTACTGTAGCACTGTGCTTACAGCGGAGGGATCCTGGTTCTGGCCTGCAGCTTCAGGGACTGGGGGTCTGGTTTCCCCCATACAGATAATAACTTCGTCAGCCTAGGGCCTCCCTGCCAGAACTGGAGCCCCCAGGTGTGCCACATCTCTTCCTCCCAGCATCTGCCCCTGGCTATGGGATATTAAGGGCAGTGAGCCCTTGGGGCCCACCTGAAGAGTCAAGTGTCCTTATAACAGGGCCTGGGGAGGGGACCTTGCTTCTAGTCTGGGAAAGAGTCACTGGGGTGGGGGTGGGGCATCAGACACAGAAGTGATGGTGTTTCAAGCTGCAGTTCAGAAGAGCCTTGCTTTCTTCAGAGATGTGCCTGCCCACAGCTGCCCAGATGTGACCTTTTCCAGCTGCAGCCATTTTCAGTCACCTGTCAGGGCAGGTGGCAGCGTGTTTCAGCCCCACCCAAGGGATGAATGTTGCACTGAGCCCTGGCACAGGGTTTAGTCATGCCTTGGGATGTAGGCTGCTCTCCTACACAGGGTGTGGCACAGAGGCCAAAGAGGGGAAGAGGTGTGCTGGCCTAGAAACAGGGAGCCCAGTTTGTTTTTCAAAATTGGCCTCTGCTTCCCTAGCTGTCCCTGTCAAGATAGGTTTTTCCTTTTTTATTTCAATGCTGGGGGTGGGACCCAGGTCTTCCCACATGCTAGGCAAGCCCTCTACCACTGATCCATGCTCTGACCCTCCTTTTGAGATGCTTAGATTTGCTGTGTGTCATCATAGAGCCTGCTCCACACTGAAGTGACCGTGGTGAATAGATTAGTGTGAACCTTCTCTACTGTATCAGTCCAACACTGACACAGCCCCACAGTGTAAACAAAGGATTGCCCCTGCTGCTCAACTGCAGAAACACCCAAGGGGTGTGCCTGGCCCGTGGGAAAGCTCTGGGTTCTGTCCCAGCACCAGGAGGAGTTGAGCCAGTTAGTCCGACCTTGGAGGGGACCCTGGTAGAATGAATGTGGGCTCCTGAAGGTATGACTTAGTGTGCTTATCTTAGTGCGAGTGAGGCCCTGGGTTCCATCCTAGTACTATCGATACAAACTCATGGTCAGACCTGACAGGCAGCACCAGCTGGGAAGGAGGTGGCACCCTGTTCTCTGGGAGGGTTTGGCTTTGACACTGGGTGTTTCTGAGCAGGTTCCATTGGGAAAGGAGACAGAGTGGCAGGAAGAGGCCATCTCTGGCACAGGCAGAGACATTTGGAAACTGAGCAGAGGCCTCCTGCTGACCTCATGCATGGCCAAAAACCCTGAGGACACTCACGAAGGCTGCCCAGCAGTGACCTCCAACCAGGAGTCTCCTCTTGTAGAGTCAGCCTGAGTCCTGCCGCTTGAACAAACTAGAACTGACCTCCTTTCATGGCCATACTGGGAAGAGGAACTCGGACGTCTAAGATCTTTAGGGTTAGGCTTAGCTGAGGAATGTCAGTCAAGGTGTGGTCCCTCCCAGTCTTCTGCTGGGTAGTCTGACAAGTTAACAGCTCTGTGTGAAATTTCTTTCCTGGAGACAAGTTCCTCCTCTGGCTGGCACCTGGGCCTTAGCATTGCCCTGATCCCAGTATGAGATTGATGGGGAAATTCCAGTTCTTTGGGATCCATTATCTAGTGGTCTGAGAGCTAAAGGGATATCTTCATTCCTGCCAAGAGGCTTACCGTGGTCCCTCCCAGTGGCTGGGGCATGGCTGGTTGGCCAGTGCCAGAGAGAAGAGCACTTGCCTGGCAGTGTTGTCCCAGCACTGGAAAAAAAGTAGACCCTTCCAGAATGATAGCAACTGGTCATAGGTGGTTGCACATGATTGACGTCAGTACCATCACCACCTTTGTCAAGGTCACCACATACCCCTGGTGGGAATGCAGCTTCTCTTGGGGTAAGACTATCTCCGAAGGCCAAACAGTGTAGTCAGGCAGGCAACTGTGTAACATTGTTTCATGTATTTGTTTTTGATGTAGGGTCTCACTCTACCCCATGCTGACCTGGAACTCACTCTTGCAGATCAGGCTGAACTCAAACTCATGGTGATCCTCCTTCCTCAGCCTCCTGAGTGCAAGGATTAAATGAGCCACCATACCCACCATTTATTCGTTCTTTTTTTTTTAAGGTAGGGTCTCATTCTAGCCCAGGCTGATTTGTAATTTACTCTGTAGTCTCAAGAGTGACCTCAAACTCACAGCTATCCTCCTGCCTCTACTTCCTGAGTGCTAGGATTACAGGTAGAAGCCATCATGCCTGGTTTATAGGTTTATTATGCAGCGCTAGGGATGGAACCCAGGGCTTTGTGTATACCAGGCAGGCACTCTATGAACTCCCTAGCCTTCTCTTGGAATCTTTGAGGTATGTGGGGCCTGTGAGACGCTGCAGTAGTAGTCAGGAACAGGAAGCTCCTGAGTGGGGCCTTCAGTGGGAGGACTGCAGGGACCAGGGAATGCAGCTTGGGTCTGTGGTACCTGTGCTGAGGGGACACATGACTCTTTTCCCTCTGCCAGGCCAGGTGGTTCACACATTGTCTCTTCTTCTTCCAGAGTTTTCCTGCAGGGAGTGAGCCTGGTGAGCCTGGTCTTGACTGGCCTGGCCCTAGCTCAGGCACTATCAGAGGAGACCTTTCGTCAGTGACCAAGGCTCAGTCCAGGTAGGATTGAAGTGGGTGCCAAGGAACCCCAGCATCTTTGCTTGATAGCCCTTTGCTAAGTGAGGTGACAGAGGAACCCCCTGTTATCCTGCTGGGGCTCCCAATCTTCAGTCCAGCACGAGAGGTGGGGTCTTAAGCTACCTCTGCCCCACCCACTCCCTGAAGTAGAGAACAGATGACCAGTGATCGGTACTCAGGCTAGTTCCTCCCTGAGTACAGCAGAGGTTCTGATCCCCGTGTGGGTGATGTCTCAAAAGGACGATTTGGGCTTTGCTGAGTCTGCATGGAGGCTTAGGAGCCAGGGAACCTGTGCCCACATTCCCTTCATGCTCCTGCTCCCCAGGCTGTCCACCTCTCCCTGTTGGGGACAGTGCTGTTCTGTCCCTCTAGCTTGTGCCTGCATGGAGGGCACTTGCCTTCCCACCTGCAGTGCCTCTGGCCCACCAGCCCTCTGCTCATCACCTTGTGCCTGAACCTGCCTCTCTCAGGAAGAGGCTGACCAGAGTATATGAGGACTGGGGATGTCACTGTAACCTTCTTTGTCCTTTTTCTCCTGTTTCCTGCCCTCTGTAACTTAGACCCCTTCTACCATTTGTTGCTAGCAATTAATACACGTGTGCACACACCCTGTAAGTGGGTCAGAGCTCCAGTACCCTGCCTCTGAGCAGAAATATTTCAGGTCTGAATCTCCAGACAGCTTCACTGGCCAGTGCCACCCACCACCCATATACGCACATGTGCAGAAGACCTGCTGCAGCCCTGGGGTCTACTTGGCAGCCCAAAGCTGGGCAAGAGAAAGGATCACACTCAGCTGGCCACCTCAGTGACCAGGACCCATGTGACAGAAGTGGGTTCTTGGAGTGTAAGCAAGCCAGCTGCTGACTTGAGGATGATGGGTGATCCCATCCACCTCTGTAGGCCACACAGCCCCTCAGGCAGGCACTGTGGCTGCTCACCACTGGGCTTACCCAGACTTCCTTGGGGAGATTGGAGCCAGAAAAGGGTGGCCTGAGGGGTTAATATCTGGCCACCAAGAGGCATTAGGAAAGAACATTCCGGTCCTAAGAGGCACATGATCAGGAATTTGATGTGGCTGATACAGAAATGGGGGGAGGGTCACAGGCCCCTGGTGCTGTGTTTAGGGGGAGGTTAGCAGCCCAAGATGACAGAGGGCTGCAGCAAAGGGAGAATACTAGGGCACTTGGTATGCTCTGGGATGGAATAAGCCCAGCTGGCCATTGGTTTCTTCCAGGAGCAGAGGCCTTGAGGTGCAAACAGGGTGCCATCCTCAGGGGCAGCTGTCCTCAAAGCTCAGGCAGGCCTTTCTTCCCTCCTTTCCCAACAGGCCCCATGCAGGGACCCAGGCACAGGCCTGCAGGATGCAGGATGCCACCGACACAGTGCGTGGCCTCATCGTGGAACTCTCCAACCTCAAGTAAGGGTGGCTCCACCAGCAGAGGGGATTGGTGGGGGTGGCCCTATGTTCACATCTGTTAGGTCAGCCTTCCTGGCAAAGCCCATGCCGATGCACTGGAGCAGCTGTGGCTGTGCCTGAGGCACTGGCTGTCATTTCTTCTGCAGCCGGCTGATCATGAGCACACACCGAGACCTGGAGGCCTTCAAGCGCAGGAAGGCCAAGCTGCCAGGGAAGGCGCCTCTGCCCCACTTGTCAAACCTCTGTCGAGGGGAGCAGGGCTGGAGGGACCTGTGATGCCTACTGGCCCCAAAGACCTTCCCTATCCCACTGGAAGCCAACCTGCCATGGATCCATAGTTGCCTCCAGTTCAAATTCTCTCTGGAGGTGGGCACTCCCTCCCTCCCTCTGTGGCATGCTCCCGGCCTGCTGCTTCTCTGCTTTTCACTGGATTTCTTCTGGGGAGAGAGAAAATAAATGACGTTGTCAAAGCCCCTAACCTGCCACTGGAGTGGTTCCCAAGCTTCCTTGATTTTACTTCACCCTGGGAAAGCATGCAGGGTATCCCATGGCTACTGGGATCAGTCGAGCCTCTAGTCACTCCACCCCAGATAGAATTCCCTAACGGCTTCACCAGAGTGGGACAGGCCTAAGCCAGCGAAGGGTAATCCTGGGAGCTTGTTCCTTGTGGATGTAAACAGCCCTGGGCATCAACCTCACAGGTGACAGGGACAGGGGTGGACATACTTTACAAAATCCAGTCCCTGCAAGGTCACAAGACCGGACTCTAGTATTCCCTGTCTTACACTGGAGGCCATAGAAGCTCCCTGTCCATGTTCAAGCCCTCGGCTCTGGCCTTGTCTCCCAAACTCCACGGTCCCTGGGCCCTAAGGAGACCTTGTTTCTTTCTCTGTAGGCTCTCAGGTCACCCCAGTCTCCCAGGCCAGCAGCAGGCCAACTCCATTTCCTGCCCCTACCCTGGGCCAACCTGGTTCCTCCCCTGTCTGTAGAACAACCTCCTCCCAACACTAGCACCCAGGAAAAGGTCCTAGTCTTCACATTCCGCCCAAGTCCCCAGGAGTTCCTGAACAGATCAGTGCAAGGGGGAGGCGGGAATGGGGTTTGAAACTCAACTTCCTTATGACATCCACTCCTGACAGCCCCCAAAGGTGACTCAAGAGCAGCATGTGTCTAGGGGGAGGGGGGTGATCGGTGGGAGTGAAGACCCAGCCTGAAGAGAAGAGGTGCACACCCTGCTAGTCTAGGACTGCCCTAACCAGGTTCCCAGGACCTTGTCTCCATGAGACCAGGCCTCAACTAACAGTGGTAGGTCCTTTGTACGCATTTATTGGACACAGGAACAACATGGGCCGGGCTTCCAGGGCAGAGCACTGGGGCTCTCAGTTCACACCGCCTGCAGCAGCAGGGCACAGGGGGCCTCAGATGCGTCTTCAGTTGAAGTCCAGCCTCCTAGGCGGAAGTGGAGGGACTTCAGGACGAGGGGATGATGCAGACGACTTCCCGGCACCTTTGGGACCTACAAGTTGAAATGGGGAGGGAGAGAACCACCACCAGCTCCAACACTGCTGGGGTTCCAGCGCCACCTAGCAGCCTAACATGAGATAGCCGTCCCTGGACACGTCTGGACCAGGGTGGTCTGGGGAGTCGCCAAATGCCCACTTCCAAGAGCCCATTTTTTTCCTTGTGGATGTGCAGCGTCCTGGGACAACATGGTGGTGAGGACACCCTCCAGGTTCCCAAAGGTCCCTCACATGAGAGGAAAAGGGGAGGCCCTCACTAGGAGGGCTGGGGCCCCAGCATCGGGTTAAAAGACAAAACACCTGAAAGCCAAGGCTGGTGGCACACCACGGAAATCCCAACCTTCTGGAGGCTAAGGCAGGAGGATTGTCATGAGTTCAAGTCCAACCTGGACCACAGAGGAGATGACGGTCTCAAACCACAAATAGGGCTGGAGAAATGGCTCATTGGTTGAGTGCGCTTGGGTGGCCACACAAAGTGGTGCATAATCTGCGCACATTCCCTTCTGCTTGCAAATAATAAAATGTTTAAAACCAAAAGAAAAACTACTCTTGCAGGAAAGTTGGTGGAAATGAAGGGACCATCCCAACCAGTCACAAACCAAGGGGCTCCCAACTGATGAAGAGACAGCACCCACACCCAACAGACTGATCTGTCCAGCCCACCCCATGGGTGCTGCCTGCCCTCCTCTGCCAGCTGCCCTACCCAAAGGCAGCTCAGTCTCTAGGCCTGTCTAGCCAGGTAGACCAAACTGGCTTCAAACTTAAGCACCTGCTGTCTCCACCACCAGGCTTTGGGGTTGTCTTAAGACCCCACAGGAAGGAGGCCTTTAGTTTCCTGTTTATCGTAAGGATCATTACCACTTCAGCCAAAGTCCCAGAGCTGTCAGAAATGCCTATCGTTCCAGCCCGAGCTAGTAGAAACAACAAAATTAAGAAAACAGAAGAGATGCCAAGACAATGCTGAGGGCAGTGTTTGCCTCGCATGCAGTTTGAGTTTGTACTCAACACCAAAATAGAATTTAGGACACAATGCGTTCTTGGGGGAGCGCCTTCTTGGGCAGAAGCATCTGACCCACCAAGATGTCCCCAGCAGGGCCTGTGAGCAGCTCCCTTCACTCCCATCACCCCTTACTCTTGCCCTTTGTAGTGTAGCTTCTAGGCTTCTAGTGCTGGACACAAACTGGATTGGGTTGTTTGGTTTTTTTTTGTTGTTGTTTTTTTTTTTTTTTTTTTGGTAGGACTGAGAATCAAACTCAAGGCTTCACACATGCTATGCAAAGGTCTACCATACTCCAGCCTAGCCTAAGTCCAAACTCTCTCAGGTAGCAACACACTGCCACACTCAAGACACTGTGAGCTTCAAGGCCTGGGCACCTGCTCCAGGAAGGCCTTTCTGACTCCCATGCCCCCTCAGCACTCAACTTGTTTTAGCTAGTTCACTGCACCCAGAACAGAAGAGACCTGGAGACAAGTTGGGAAAGGACCTCAGGGTTCGGAGAGGCTAAGCAACGTCTCTCAAATCACAGAGCTCCTGTGGATCTGTTGGCAGAGCCCACCATAAGCCCATGACCTCTCCCTGCTAGACCACCCCCCAACCGAGGGCCCAGACTCCCCGGGTCCCTCTGATCACACAGAGCCCTTAACACACCAAGTCCCCTCTCCTCGCCCCGTGAGCTGAGTGCTGGAGTCAACTCCGCTCAACAGACCTCAATGGGCTCAGGAGAGCCTAGAACAGGTCCCCTGCACACCTGTCCGGTTCCCAAACTACCTGCACAGACACCTGCTGTCGCTGCTGCTCCTCCCCTGCGGTGGCCAGCATCCTGGGTCCTCGCCTTGTCAGGCCTGGCCAGCTTCCTGCCTGCGGAGTTCCTGGTGGTGTAGCAATAGACAGAGGTGTAGCCCTGGCTAGTGAGCGGGCAGAAGCGTCGGGTGTGGGCGTGCTCCTGCGTGGCCCCACACTGGGGACACACGTAGTCCCGCAGGATGGGGCACAGGACCTTGCCAGTCTCGTCCTTGAGCACGTGGGACTGGTAGATGGCGCGGGACTCTCCGTTGTGCTTGCAGAAAGAGCACTGGCGTTCGGGCGCTGGCGAGGGCTCCTGGCTGGGTTTCTGGCTCTGGGCACCTGGAGTGGGACCTGGCTTGGGGTCCTCAGGCTCACCCTCATGCAGAGTCCCAACCAGGCTCGCCAAACCCAGGTAATCAGTCCACAGGTCAAAAGTTCCCATCGCTGGTGAACATGTGCCAGGCAGTGCAAGATTTCTTCTCGCTCTGCTCCAAAGCTCCCTCCAGCAGCCCCTTCCTCAGGGACCCTCCCTTCTTTCTCCCCAGTCTTTTACCTCAGGTGGTGTGGGAGGGGTGGGGCAGGCTGTAGGAGGTACCTTAGAGTCACTGAGGGGCTTCCTGCCCGCCCCCATCAAGCACCTGCCCAGGGGGTACATAGGGTTGGCCAGTCTACAGGAGGCCTGAGGATGGGGACCCCCTGCCTTCCCTAACACCTCCTCCTGGTGGGAGGCCTACCCCACGGGGGAAGGAAGTAGGTGGATGAGCTCAGAACTCTGCCCTAAGGACAAACACTTAGTAATTTCTTTCCTTCCTCCCCAGGGTTTGGGAATGGGCCAGGTGGCCGGTCTTGCTTCCACTAGCTCCAGGGCCTGAAGTTCCCAGTTCTCCCTCCTCTGACCAGTTCAGCTAGTGAGGTGCCCAGAAGCCAGTGCTGAGAGGCCTGAGGTGAGGAGCAGGTGAGCAGGGGACCTCAGCACTTGCCAGCCTGCTGATTAGAGGAGAGCTTGGTCTGGGGAGAGTCTGGGATGCCTGGAGTTACTGTTGGGCACAGGCTTCTAGGTCTTGGATGGCTGCAAGCAGTCCGCCAGGAGAGTAGAGAGCTGAGGTAGATAGAGGAAGAAGAGTCTGCCGTCTACATCACCCACCCATCTATCCACCCATTCATTCATCTATCCTTTTTTTTTTCCTTCAAGACAGGGTCTCACTCTAGCCCAGGCTGACCTGGAAATCACAGTATGGACAATGTAGTCTCAAGCTGGCCTGGAACTCACAGTGATCCTCCTACCTCTGCCTCCCGAGTGCTGGGATTCAAGATGTGCACCACCCCACCACACATGCCTACCCATCCATCTATCCCAGAAACCTTGCTAAGCAAACACTCCTTTCAGGAATACTTCCTAGCTACGGGGGCGCAGCTTATGGTCTCCCCAAAACACACAACCCTCCAGGATCTAATCGCCAACTCCAATCTATCCATTAGGATCCCAGTCACTAGCATCCTGGGGGTCAAGACAAGTGGAAGGCTGAATTATTTGGGGTGTGAGGAGTGTCAGGCTGTGTATGGCCCAGCCACAGTGACATTCATCCTCCGGTGGGTCTGGCTTCCTCCTCACAACCCACCGACAACAATGAATGTTGATTGTGACCTTTGCTGGGGGGGGGGGATGGACACAAGGACATTCTCCCAAACCTGGGAAGTGGGGTTGGAAACAGACAGACGGCAGTTCCAGGCCTCAGGGTCCACTCAACGGTCGATGGTTTGTCTGAGCTGCTCAAACTCACCGACAGGTTGAATGTTCCCCCAAACCCTTGACAAATTCCTGGGGACCTGGAGTCCCGGAGCAGAGGGCAGGGAACCTGCCAGAGTGATGGGGAGTCAAGTTCTCCTTGGACCCTCATTTACTCAGTACACCATTATCAGGGGTCACCGTGGCTCCTAGATCCGGGACAAACAGAAAGTGAACAGGGCTGGACCGGTGGCTTAGTGGTTAAAGGTGCTTGTTTGCAAAGCCAGATGGCCTGAGTTCAGTTCCCCAGTACCTACATAAAACCAGATGCACAAAGTGGCACAGGCGTCAGGAGTCTGTGGCTGGAGGCCCCAGCAAGCCAATTCTCTCTTTTTCTCTCTCTGTTTGCAAATAAATAAAAATAGGGCTGGAGAGATGGCTCAGTGGTTAAGGCACATGCCTGCAAAGCCTACCGACCTGGGTTCAATTCCCCAGTAACCATGTAAAGCCAGGTGCACAAAGTGGTGCATGTTTCTGGAACTTGTTTGCAGTGTCTGGAGGCCCTGGTGCACCCATTCTGTCTCCCTTCTATCTCTCGCTGCTTGCAAATAAGTAAATAAATATTTTTTAAAATATTAACAATGAGGGCTGAAGAAATGGCTCAGCAATTAAGGCATTTGCCTGTAATGCAGAAGGACCTGAGCTCAATTCCCCAGTGCCCATATACGGCCAGATGCACAAGAGGGAGCGTGCATCTGGAGTTCTTTTGCAGTGGCTGGAGGCCCTGGTGCGCCCATCCTCTCTTTCTGTCTGCCTTTCTCTCTCTCAAATGAATAAATAAATAGTAAATATTTAAAAATATATTAACAATGAATGTGGAACTCTTTTTTTGTTTGTTTGTTTTTTGAGGTAGGGTCTCGCTCTAGTCCAGGCTGACCTGGAATTCACTATGTAGTCTCAGGGTGGCCTTGAACTCACAGCAATCCTCCTACCTCTACCTCCTGAGTGCTGGGATTAAAGGCGTGCGCCACCACGCCCGGCATGGAACTCTTGATACATAGGTCACAGGTCACTTTTCTCCTTTCTTTTCATTCAAGGAATGTGTCCAAATCCAGCATGGTGGCACTCACCTGAAATCTCAGTATTCTGGAGGCAAGGCAAGTTGGAGACTAGCATGGACTAGTGCATTCCAGGCCAGCCTAGGCTACAGAGAGAGCCTGTCTCATAAACAAAACTGAAACCCCTCGAATGTGCACTTTAATCCTCCGCACTGGGGAAGCCGAGGCAGGGGGATCACTGTGAGCTCAAGGCCAGCCTGAGACTACACAGTGAGTTCCAGGTCAGTCTGGGCTAGAGCGAGACCCTGCCTCAAAACCAAAAGAAAAAACAAGCAGAGCTGGTGAGATGGCTCACCTGTTAAGGACGCTTGCTTGCAAAGTCTGACGACCCTGGTTCCAACCCCCAGAGCCCACATAACGCCAGATGCACAGAGTGGTGCATGTGTCTGGAGTTCACTTGCAGTAGCGGGAGGCCCTGGTGAACCCAGTCTCTCCGTCTCTTCTTGCAAATAATCAAATACACACGCGCACACACATTTATGTTTTTCTTTTTCTTTTTTTTTTTTTCTGTTTTTGTTTTTCGAGGTAGGGTCTCACTCTAGCCCAGGCTGACCTGGAATTCACTCTGTAGTCTCAGGGTGGCCTTGAACTCATGCTGATCCTCCTACCTCTGCCTCCCAAGTGCTGGGATTAAAGGTGTGCGCCACCACGCCCGGCTATGTTTTATTTTTCGAGTTAGGGTTTCACTCTAGCCCAGGCTGACCTGGAATTCTCTATGTAGTTTCAGGCTGGTCTCAAATTCACAGCACTCCTCCTACTTCTGATCCCCTGAGTGCTGGGGTTAAAGATATGCACCACCACACCAGGCAAGAAAAAAATTTAGGGGGGTATGTTTTTTAAGGTAGGGTCTCATTCTAGCCCAGGCCGACCTGAAAGAAAATTTAAAAAATAAAAATAAAAAAAACTAAGCTGGGCATGGTGGTGCACGCCTTTAATCCCAGCACTAGGGAGGCAGAGGTAGGAGGATTACCGTGAGTTCAAGGCCACCCTGAGACTCCATAGTGAATTCCAGGTCAGCCTGGACTAGAGCGAGACCCTGCCTAGGTAGGGGAGGGAGGATTGGTGAACTAAAGGAAAGGAAAAGGGGATTCTGGGAACCAGCTCTGGGAAGTGGGCAGAGGGCTTCTAGGGCCTATCTGGTTCTGGCCTCTGGGGGTACAGATGACATTGGGAGATAAGTTATTTTAATACAATGGAAGGTCCTCTGGACTTGGCCTTGGGCAAGAGATAAACAAGTCATTTAACAACAATGTAGTACTTTCTGGGTGATGGTGATGGTTGTATCACAACCAGCCCTAGGAATTGTCAGCTGGGGGCAGAGAAGGGGAGCTCTCCAACCCCCAGCGCACCTTTTTGGGGCCCCATCTGCTGCTATTTGCTACTTCTGAAGCCACACCCATCATAAACCAGCCCCCAAGTGTTCCCCCCCCCCCACTTCAAGACAGGCTGTGATGTCCCCTCATCCCTAAGGTCCTTCCCTCCAAGGCCACAAAGGTCTGGCATGTCCAAGGCCCTGGGTCTCATCCCCAGCACAGCAAAGAATTTTTCTTATTAGTTCCTGACACCTCTTTGAGAGGAACACGGTACCCCTCAAGGAATCTCCTGGGGGGAGTGAGGCTCCCCAAGGGAGCTCCAACAGCACCCATGGGTGGAGGGCATGGCACCGGCCTGTGCCAACAACTCCCCAAGGCTCCGCTTCTGAGAATCCATCAGATCCAAACCCCAGAAAGCGGCATCAACTCTTGCTTGCTCTTGGACCTCGGAGGAGCCACCCACTGTCCAGTACCAGTCCCAGGGGCGCCCCTGAGCCCGAGCTCAGCTCCTTCCTAAGGTCTGCCCCCACCTGCATGCCCACCCCACCTCATGCCTTCCCCGTGGCCCATGCACCTGGCCAGCAGCTCCCATTTCGGATCAGGGGAAGAAAGTGGGTCCCCTACCTTGAGCTTGCAGCCCTAAGAGGTGAGTGCCTAGACCTGCAGGAGAAAGAACAGGGGTCCTAATTATAGTAAATGACGTAAATGACATGCCTTTCATAGCACCCCACTTTTAGGAGTTCCACTTTATCCCTTGGAAGTTCAACAACTCTTAGGATGTCTCCGAAAGCTTCATATCTATATGATATATATATGATAGATTTGACCTTGAACTGTAAGGGGAGGATGGTGTTCTGAGGCACGAAACACTTGGGTAACACGGGAGGGGCCCTGGAGACACCCCTTTTCCTTCTGGAAGTTCCATCAGCTTGGGAGGCACCCCAGGGCTCCCGGTCTGCCCAAAGCCAGGGGCGGGGAGGTGGGCGGGGCGGAGGCCTCTTTGTCCGCCCGCCCGGGCTGCGTCGGCTTCCCGCCCTCTGTCTGTCTGGGCCGCCGGGGTCTTTGTGCGCTGGGGTCGCGTGTCTGGGTCTCGAGTCCTGCGTGCGCGCCTGTCTCCGCCTGTCTGGGTCAGCCTGTGTGTCTGGCCTTTTACACCCAGTGATGGTCAGCCCCTGCCCCCTCCACAACCGGGCCCGGCCCTCACGTAGGTCAGCCGTGAGGTCGTCGGCACCCCCCCCCATGTCTATGTAGCTCTTTGTCTTGACCTGGGGCCCAGTGGCCGGGGCTGACTGCTTCCTGCCACGTGTCCTGGGGCCTGAGAGGGTGAGTGCTTGGGCTGCAGGTCTGTTCTCGGTCTGGCTTGGAGGTCTCAGGGTGGGAGATGGGAAGCTGTCTCCACCCACCCACGGAGGCCCTGGCCCGCCCCTCCCCCACTGCCCGCACCGAGAAAACCAGGCAGCTGGTGCAGGGGTCGGAGTGGAAATCCATCAAGGTGAAGAGCATCCTGGAGCGCGTGGGCTTCCTGTGTTCCCGTATCACAGCTGAGGGAACAGAAGGGAGGAATGGGCAGCACTTGGAAAACAAAGAGCCCATTCCCCAGGGGTGCAGTGACAGAACCCCAGGAGGGTCTCCATGGGGTCACACTGATGGCCCAGGCTCTCATGTTGGTGGCACCTGCGGCTGCCTTTTGGGATCCTAACCTGCCCCTCCACGCCCACCTCCTTTGGGTTTCCTTTCCAGCTTCCTGGATCTGAGGGGGTCCTTGTGTGTCCCACCCACCCCATGGGCAGTGGGTGGGCAATGCAGACATGACCACTGATGCCCTGTGTCCGGATCAAGGGGGACTCCATGTGCACAAACACTCCCTAACTTGTGTGTGATCCAGTGGCACATGCAGATGGAGGCTTCTGTCCTGAGCTACTCTGCTGTGCTATTTTGAGGGCTCAGTGGGTGGGTGTCACAGTGGGTGACTCTGCCAGTTGTGTGTACACCAGTGATCCTGTGGGACTGTTTATGCATGGATGTCAGCCTTACTGTGGGGGTGTGTCAGGTTCATTGTGTCGCATCTGTCGGTGTTACTGTGGGTGACTATAATCTGTGTCAGGTGATTATGGCATCCCCCAGGCCCTGTTCCCCTAGGACGATGTCAGCTATGGTGCACAGGTGTGTCCCCAGAACTAAGGCCGCCTGGCACAGGCAGCTGCTCTAAGTAAGAGTAGCTGGCCTGGCCTCCAACCTGGCATGTGAACACCTGCGGGCTAAAGCAGAGGGTCCTGAATTTGAGGCCAGCTTGGACTACATCGTGAGCCTGTCTCAAAAAATAATAATAATAAAATAAAATAAAACCCACCACAAAACAAGTATTCAGCTGGTGACCAACTACGTGACTGGGGATTTTTGCACGTCTATTTGTTCTTTCCTATGGGTCTGTGTGTGCCTTATGAGTGTGCTACCATGTCTGGAATGCCACTAGTGTCCTGGTATCTGAGTACTAGGTCAAGTGTCAGGACAGGTGACTGTGGTTGTAGAGTGTGTGTGTGTGTGTGTGTGTGTGTGTGTGTGTGTGTGTGTGTGCACGCGCAAACGCTGAAGCCTTGCCATGCTGGGCAAGCACTCTACCACCAGGCCCCGCCAAATTCCCAGCCAGCCCTCTTTTAATTTTTTATTTTGAGACAGAGTATCACTAAATTGTCAAGACTGGCCTTGAACTTTTTGTTTTTTTAATTCAAGGCCAGGATCTCACTCTAGCCCAGGCTGAGCCGAAAGTCAACTCTGCAGCCCCAGACTGGCCCGGAACTCCTGGCAATCCTCTTCCTCTGCTGGGACTGAAGGTGCACCAGCACACCTGGCTTTTTTTTTTTTTTTTTTTCTCCCCCAAGGTAGGGTTTCACTCTAGCCCAGGCTGACCTAGAATTCACTATGTAGTCTCAGGGTGGCCTTGAACTCATGGTGATCCTCCTACCTCTGCCTCCCGAGTGCTGGGATTAAAGGCGTGCGCCACCACACCTGGCCTCTACCCTTGAACTTTTGATTCTCCTGTTTCAGCCAAACAAGTGCGAGGAGACAAGCTCCTCTGGGGTGTTCCTCTCTCCATATGGTGACTGTCACTCCAGGTCCCTATGAGGGTCAGTGCTATGGTGGTCAGCCATGTTTGGGGGCTCTGTGGTGTGTCATGGTTCTGGTGACCTGCTTATCTGCAGGCCTGGTACTAAGGTGGGGTGTGCGTGTTTTAAAGGACAGAGTGTGGATAATGGTATGAGGGGAGGAACCTGTATGGACCTGTGGTTGTCACCGTTATGGAACCTAAGGCAAGTGACAGTATTGTGGCCACTGTCCGTGGTGTGTATTTCTGTGGTGGTATTTTCACCTTCACAGGTGCAACCCCAGGCGTCCCAGCCCTTGTGGGCACTGTGTGAGCACGTGGCAGTGTTATTGTAGCTGTGTGTGTGTGTGTGTGTATGTGTATGTGAGTTAATTCGGGAATAGGACCACTGATGCGGTGGTGTGTTTCAGTGTTAATACGCTATGGCTCTCGTGGCTTAATCGAGAATTTGGGAGTAACTGTGGCTCTGCAAATGTATCTGAGCAGTGGGGGATGGGTGGGAAGGAGATGGGGGAACCAAAGTGTATGGGGGGGGCTTTCATCCCCCTAACCAGCCAATGAAGTGTCTTCTCCACCACCACCCCCAGCCCCCAGCGTGCCCTCCAAGGCGAGATCTCTGTGAAAGGCGCCCTGTCGCTTTAAAAAAGGCTCCAGAGCTGGGCGAGTCGGGGCCATTTTTCCTTTTTATGGCTACTTTTAGAGGGCGGGTTCCTGCTGGCAAACCTTGGCCCCTGTAAATACTGGGCAGCCGCTGTCCATCATGACAGGCCACCGGGGCTCCGGCGGGCCGAGCAGCCCGCCAGGCCCGAGCGGGGCCGGCCACGATCGTCCCCGCAGGCCCGGGCGCCCGTGAACTTGGCCGAGCGCGCGCGCCGCTCGGGGCTCCCCGGGGGCTCCCCCGCCCCGCGCCCCGAGAACAAAGCTCGCCGCCGTCCCCACGCCCCGTCCCGCGGGCCCGCTTCCCCCCTTCCCCTCCCTCCCGGCGGCTCCGGAGCCCCGGGCCGGCCCGCGCCGCCGGCTCCCCGCCCCCTCCGGCCGCGGCAACAATGGAGAGCGCGGCCGGGCGGGTCGCCGGCGGCAGGTGCGCGAGGGAGGCCGCCCCGCCGCGCCCCGCGCCCGCGCTCACCTCGTCTCGGGGCCGCCGCCGCGTCGGGCAGCTCTTCGGTGCCCAACCCGCCCGGGAAGCGGCTCCGCGGCGGCTCCGGGCGGCGGGGCTCCGGCGCCGGCTCGAACCCGCGGCTGTCGCCAGCCCGTCGGCCGCGCGCCCGCGCGCCCCGCGCCGGCCGGTGGGTCCCGCGCCGGCCGTGCGCGTCCCGAGGCCCGGCCGCCCCGCGCGGGGCTCGGGGGCGCGGGGAGCGCGGGGACCCGGACGCACGCAGACCTCCGAGGCGCAGCGGGAGCACGCGCGCACAAAGGCACGCGGGCCACAGACACCGGGAAGGGCGCGCAGGGGCCTCGAGACGCGCACACCCCGGCGGCGAGGGGGCGGCGGGGCGCGCGGGGCCCTGCAGCGGGCCACACACGTAGGGACACCTGGGAGCCGCCGACACATGCCAGAAGCCGACAGCACTTTGAGGGACAGCAGGGAATGTTCTTGGAACTGCCTCGCCAGAGCCCAGGGGCACGGCTTGTGCGCGCTCTCCAGCGCTCGCTCGCTCTCTCTCTCTCTCTCTCTCTCTCTCTCTCTCTCTCTCTCTCTCTCTCTCTCTCTCTCTCTCTCTCTCTCCTCTCTCTCTCTCACTCTCTCTCTCCCTCCCTCCCTCCCTCCCTCCCTCCCTCTCCCCGCCTCCTACCCAGACCCAAGACACCCCCCAAGCACATATGCTCACACGACGTGAGTGCACAGCTCAAAGCAAGCACGTGCACGCACAAATCCAAAACAGCCAGAGAAGTGGCGCTTGCCTACAATTCTCCCACCAGGGAGGCTGAGGCCGGAGGATTGAGAGTTTGAAGTCAGCCTGGACTACCGAGTTAAGACTTGGATTTAAAAAATACAAAGCCCTGCGTGGTGGCGCACGTCTTTAATCCCTGGCTGACCTGGAATTCACTATGTAGTCTCAGTGTGTCCTCGAACTCATGGAGATCCTCCTACCTCTGCCTCCCAAGTGCTGGGACTAAAGGCGAGCAACACCATGCCAGAAAATATTTTTCAAAAATACAAAAACAGGGGCTGGAGAGATTGCTCAATAGTTAAGGTCCCACAGGAAGAAAAAAATGTCACATGCACCTGGAGTTTGTTTGCAGTAGCTGGAGGCCCTAGGGCACCCATTCTCTCTGTCTCCCTGCTTGCAAATAAGTAAAATACAGAAACAACAAAAAAGCCAATACACCCCGTGCGCCCACAGACACACACCCAGCGAGCACACAGTCTGGGGCATGCTGATATACAGAGATGGTCACCTGTCCCTGCAAAACCATCAGCAAGTCTCCAGAGCCATGGGGTCCTCGGTGAAACGAAGGGAGGTGTGGATGTGTACGCAGGCAAGGGCCAGTGGGCTAGCTGCACACGGGATGGGGCACACACCTCCCCATCCTCACACACCCCGAGTGACTCGGACATGGCACGCAGCAGGTGTGTCTCAGGGACACTTACATGCTCCCAGCCTGGAGGCAGGGCTGCTGACACTGTTTCTTTATATCTTGACTTCAGATTCAGGCAAAACAATGACAAATTCAGACATTTACCTTGGTGGTGGGGGGCCCATGACCCTAGCCTTCTGGCCACGCCCCACCTACCATTAGTCCTCTTTACTGCATTTCTGCCTCATTTTCTCCCCGAAAGGTTTATCCTGTGCTCCCTCTCACTTAAAAATCCCAGCTCTTGATGATCCAGGTAATTCCCCACGGTGGGAGACAGGGATGTGTGCAAGGAAACAGGCTAGTTACTCCGTGGGTCTCCTCCACAGGAAGGGGTGATGTCCCCGTGTGCCCCACTCCTGACTTTCCTGTGTGTGTATATGGGTGGGGAGGTCAGAAAACAACCTGGGGTGTCGGTCTTTGTCTTCCACTTATTTAAGACAGGTTCTCCTGTTTGCTGTGCTGTGGACTTCGGCATCCAGGCCTGTATAGGTTATGAGCGTCTGAACTCTATCTACCTTCAGGCTCACACAGCAAGTGCTTTACACCACTGAGTCATCTCTCCACCCACCCCCACTTTTTGAGACAGGGTCTTGTGCATCCTAGGCTAGCCTCTAACTTCTTATGGAGCCAAGGCTGGCTTGATTTCCTGATCCTCCCTCCTCCACTTCCTAAATGCTGGAATTTCAGGCTTGAGGCGACTCACTGGGAACTGAAAGGAGAGAGTGTGCTTGGAAAAGATTCACATCTCTATTGGGGAGGGTGGACAACAGTTCTTGAACTCCCCCTCACAGGCCCACACATCATCTCGGGCTCCCCCCAGCAAAGCCAAAGTCCTTTCACAGATGGATCACCGAGGTTGGGGTTCCCAGGGGGGAATATTCTGGGTTAGGCATTTCCCCAGCCTCCCCTCTCCAGGCTCAGCAGCCTCTCCTGCGGCCGAGCTCCTCGGTGGCCAGCAGGGGTCAGCACACTCCCAGCTGCCCGGCTTCTGGCTTTCCCTCAGCAGCTGAGCACTCTGCCTCGACTTCCCTCTCCAGGCTAGGACCCCCGCTACCAAACTACAGAAGGGACTTTTAAAAAGTGCACCCCCAGAACTGCTGTCCCCTAAATACCTCACTTCCCCATCGTCTAGCTCAGCTCTGTTTTCTTGCACTGCATTGGTTGGGCCTGGGGGGGTCACATCAGGACACGGGGTTCTGGAATGCTCTGGCTGGCCAGTCTACCCTCAAGTTTCCACCCCTTCTCTGAATAGCTGCAGAGCCCAGGACAGGATGGGAGGGACAGTGGGGAAAACCCCAGGCCTGAATCCCCCGTTTCTTTGGGGCGTGGGAACTGCCCCCTGGCCCTATCCTGGGGCCCTTGCCAGTGCTGACTCATGGGGGAGCCCAGGGCTGTGACTCAGCGTCCTTCCTGATCCCCCTGTGAGATCTCCAATCCCCTTGCCACCTCCTGTCCCCTGGAGGTCTTCTCGGGACCCAGATGTCACAGAGTCCCCAAACCCGTGATACTGGGCATTGACTCAGGTCTGGTCTGGGTGGAGCCCATAAGCGCCCACACGTGTTGCAAACAGAACGCTTCGAAGGGGTAATACAGCCCAGGCCTTTTCCACACCTCTCTAGAGTCCGAGCAGAGACAATCCAGGGCCAGAAGGAAGCCCTGGGCTTGAATTCCCAAGCCACCCTGCCTGCGGCCATCAATGCTGGCGACATCCTTCCATCTGTGAGACAAAGTCCTTAGGAACAGGTACAGTGAATTCACAAACTTTGTTTCCTGTTTCTTCCAAATGCATCTAGGAATCGGGTCCCCTCCTCTCCCCCACCCCAGAGCCACCACTGGGTAAACCCCTATCATCTTGCTCCTAGCCTGGCCTTGTCCCTCTCAGATTGTCCCCCTCGTGGCCACCAGAGGGTGCCGGTGAATACCCAATCAGGTCCTTTTGCCGGGTCGCTCAGCACTTTCCATGGCTTCCTCCTCAATCAGAACCAGAGCTGAAGTCCCCCACAAGGTGGACACTCTGGGCCCTGTCCCCACCAGCCGTGGTTTCCTCTCTTCCTTCTCCTCAAGCTGACCGGGCTGCCCAGGTGTGCCTTCCTCCCGGGATCCCACAAGACTCTGCTTCCACCTTCTCCTTGAAAGCCAGCCTGACTGTCCTGTTTCCCGAAGCTTCTCCCACAGCCCTGTCTCCTGCCCTTTCTTCTTCCCAACAGGGCCCCTGCCGTACCCCAGGCTTCCTTTGACTTGTCTTCCTCCCTGGGTCCCCTCTCTTCTTCTAGGTCTGTCCCCTGTGCCTGCAGGCCCTCGGCTCCACAAGAGCTTTGTTTCGGTGTAGTGCTTGTACAAGGAGCCCATCGCTGGCCAGGGGCACCAGGAAGCCCCCTGCCTCTGCTCCCAGGGCTGGGGATCCGGGTGTGTTGCTCTTACATGGACGCCAGGGATCTGAACTCATGTCCTTGGCTCGCCCCTTCCCAGCCCCAGAGCGAGAACATGTCTTCACTGCCTGAAGCTGAGAGCACTGTGTTTGCTGTTGGAGCCACACACTCTCCGTGTTCTCCACGTGCCAGGAAAAGGAACGCACATGAACTTGACGGCTCTGCCACACTGTGGTTTCCAGTGGTGACAACTACTGAAATGGACCCGATCGATCGGGAGGACGGAGGGGCCAAGAGAACTGCTTCCGGAGGTGATGCAGGGCTTTGACAACCGGTACCATGAGAAGGCAGCAAGGTTTTTAAGTTTTTAGGCAGGTTTATTGAGATATTATTAGAGAATGTGTGTGAGAAAGAGGCAGACAGAGAGAGACAGAATGGGCTCACTAGAGCCCCCAACCACTGCAAATGAACTCAGACACGTGCCTGCGTCACCTTGTGCATCTGGCCTTATGAGGGTCCTGGAGAACCGAATGCGGGTCCTCCTGCTTTGTAAGAAAACTCCTTAACCGCCTGAGATGTTATTTAATAGACACTGCAAAGGGCTGGGAGATTGCTCAATGGAGAAAGTCCTTGCTCAAGCCTGAGTACCCAACCTCAGGTCCCCAGATCCTTGTAGAAGCTGGAGGCCGAAGTGAACTTCCATAATCCCAGCACACTGAGGACGACATGGGAGGTGGACACGGATTTCCTGGACGTTCCTGGACCCTGCCTCCAGAGAGGTGGAAGGTGAGGGCCAGCAGGGAATGTCATTCTTTGACTTCCACATGTGTGTCTGCTACCCACACACATGAGCAAGCGCTATCATACCTACACATGCACCAAAAAAATAATAAAATGTACATTGCAATTTATTCTTTCTACAGTTCTATGGTGGTTTGGTTTTGTTTGATTCTTGAGTCTTCCTATGGAGGCCAAGCTTACCTCCTGCCTCAACCTCCCAAATGCTGGTGTGACTGGCAGGTGCCACCAGGCCTACCTAGCTAGCTGTATTTCAAGTGTTCAGTGACCGCTTGTGACCAGTGTCGACAGTACTGGGAAGCGTAGGCTTTAGGATCCATCTGCCCTTACATGACTCGTGACCCAACCTCTCCCAAATCCCTGCCGTCCTGTGAACTTTAATATTTGCTCCCTTGAGGATTTCCCTTCATCCCTTCCTTCTGTGATGCTGGGGATAGAACTCAGGGACTTGCGCTGAGCCACGCCCCCGGCCCCTCCCTGGGGATCCTGGGAGGGGCTCCACCACTGAGCCACGCCCCCACCTTTCAGGTTAATTTCTATCTTCACGGTACTGTTCCATTTCATCTTCCACATAATAACCTGTACATCAAGGATGTGATCATGTACAATTCCAGCTACTGAGAAGGCTGAGGCATTAAGATGACAAGTTCAAGGTCAGCCTGGACTCTACAGAGTGAGTTCTAGTGTCGAGTGCATGCCTAGTTTGGCAGAAGCCAAAGGAACAGGGTTCATCCAGAGCTTCAGCCTGGAGCAGGGAACAGGAACAATGGCTGTTGTGCTCCAACATGGCCTTGCCTGCAAGAAGTCAGCGAGCGAGACCCAGCCCACGACTCCTTTATACAGACACTGGGTGCTTCTCAATCAAGGCCCGGTGTCCAGATAAAAGAGGAAGGGACAGCTAACAGGCGCTGGGTGCCTTCTGGGAGTGATGAAAATACTCCAAATGGATTGTGGGCCAGAGTGTTCATTTGGAGGCTCACCTGAGATCAGCAGCTCAAGAACAGTGTGGGTGACACAGAAAGACGATGCCTCAGAAACATCAAAGCCGGGCGTGGTGGCGCACGCCTTTAATCCCAGCACTCAGGAGGCAGAGGTAGGAGGATCGCTGTGAGTTCAAGGCCATCCTGAGACAACATGGTGAATTCCAAGTCAGCATGGACTAGAGCGAGACCCTACCTGGAAAAAAAACCACACACACATAAAACAAAACAAAACAAACACAAATATCAAGGGCTGGAGAGAATGGTCAGCGGTTAAGTTGCTTGCCTACAAACCTGAGGACCTAGGTTTGATCCCTCAGTACCCATGTAATAAAGCCAGATGCATAGAGGGGCATTCTTTCCCTGTCTCGCTCTACATGAAAATAAATAAAATATTTTTTAAATATTTGGAGAGATGACTCAGAGGTTAAGACGCTGGCCTGCAAAGCCTAATGCATAAGTCCAATTCCCCAGTTCAAACCCACGGAGAGCCAGAAAGATGCACAAAGCTGCACATGTATCTGGAGTCCGTATGCAGAGGCTGGAGGCCCCGGGCGTGCCCATTCTCTCTGCCTCTCTTCTGTCTCTGCTTGCAAATAAAAATATTTTTTAAAAGCACATCAAAAGCCAGGTGGGGTGACACACACTGTTATAATCCCAACACTTGGAAAACAGGAGGATTGCCCTGAGTTCCAGGCCAGCCTGGGCCAGCATAAAATAATGTGGTGCACTTGTCTGTGATCCCTGTGCTTGGGAGGCGGAGGCACTTCCAAGGCAAATGCTGTGTGTGTGTGTGTGTGTGTGTGTGTGTGTGTGTGTCCTTTTATTGTAGGTAAGGTCACAGAGCGCTGGAATTAAAGGCAAGGGCCAGCACACCCAGGGGGATGGTGCTATCTTAATGAATCAAGAAATGTTTTCCCATCTATGTATATCCTAAGAGTGCTTGAATGTATTATTTTTGTCTTCTTTTTAATTTTTGAAACTTTTTTTGCCAGGCGTGGTGGCACATACCTTTACTCCCAGCACTTGGTAGACAGAGGTAGGAGGATCACCATGAGTTCAAGGCCACCGAGACTACATAATGGATTCCAGGTCAGTCTGGACTAGAGTGAGACCCTACCTAAAATAAAACAGAACAATATTTCTTTATCTGCAAGCAGAGAAGCTCGACAGGCAGAATGGCTGTGTCAGGGCCTCCAGCCATGAACCCGAGATGTATGAGCCCCTTTGTGCATCTGGCTTTATGTGGGCACTGGGGAATCGAACCCTGGTTGTTAGGCTTTGCAGGCAAGCACCTTAACTCCTTAACTGTTGAGCCATCTCGCCAACCCTCTTTTTTTTTTTGGTTTGGTTTTCCAAGGTAGGGTCTCACTCTAGCCCAGGCTGACCTGGAATTCACTATGTAGTCTCAGGGTGGCCTCGAACTCATGGCAATCCTACCTCTGCCTCCCGAGTGCTGGGACTACAGGCATGCACCACCACGCTCGGCTTTGAATGTATTCTTTTTATAATCAATTGTATGGTATGTGAATTCTATCTCAATAAAGCTTTTGTTTAAAGATATATTTATTTTATTTTATTTTCTGTTTTTTTTTAAATAGATTCTTATCTTTTGTATTTTATTTTTTTAAATGTTTTATTTATTTGAGAGAGAGAGAGAGCACACCAGGGCCACCACCTTGTGGGTCTGGCTTATGTGGGTCCTGGGGAATTGAACCCAGGGCCTTAGGCACTACTGGCAAGTGCCTTAACCGCTGAGCCATCTCTCCAGCCCCTGTCCTGCTTTTATTTGCTGGGCTTACCTCGAGCTTCCAGGCAATTCTCCTGTCTCTGCCTCTCATCTCAGCGTCAGCATGCTGGATTCCTGAAGCAAACCTCGGCTTCAGGCTTTCTACCTGGGGCCTGGGGATTGAACTCTGGAGCTCCAGCTTCAGCAGCGAGAGAGAGCTTGACGCGCTGAGACATTTCCCCATCTTATATTATCATTTTATTTATTATTATTATTTTGTTTCTGGGTTTTTCGAGGTAGGGTCTCTCTAGCCCAGGCTGACCTGGAATTCACTAAGTAGTATCAAGGCTGGCCTCAAACTCACGGTGGTTCTCCTACCTCTGCCTCCTGAGTGTGGGGATTCAAAGTGTGCACCACGACACCTGGCTTTTTAAATTCTTTTTCACTTTTTGTTTTTTGAGACAGGAGACGGAAGCTCACTAAGTTACTCTGTGGCCTTGACTTTGCCATCTTCCTATTGGAGCCTGGGATTACAGTCGTGGCTACCAGGCCCAGTTTACAAACATATCACTTTATTTTATCACCGGCTTCTTTTTGGTGCCTCCTTAAATCATCTCCGGATCCCCAGGCCTGAGGAAGCGCCCAGGTCAGGAGGAGCGAAGATCTAGTCAGACCAGAGAGCCCGACTTGCGCCATCTTTTCCCGCTGCCTGTGGCCTGGCCTCTCCACAGCCTGACTCCAGGCTCCCTGCATGAGCCCCCCTCCTAGACAGCCTGACTCAGCCTGCCCATGCCATGCGTGGGCTCTGCGAGTGTGACCCTCTGCTGTCCCGCTGGTGACTCAAGCGGTCTGCAGGCCCCTCCTCGAGGACCCGCTTGGCTGATGACTTTTCACAGACGTGGTGGAAGCAGGCTGGCGCCTGCCAGGCCCAGGCCTCGGTCCTGGATGCGGCCCAGGAGGGCCTTGGTCCCACCGCCCACCCCAGAGAGGACCTGGGGCTGGCACAGGGGGAGGGGATGGGCAGATCTTCTCAAAGGGCCTTTGTGGGAACGGCTGGAGGGGGGCTGCGGGGGACCCCGCCCTGGTGACTCAGGCTCATTGCTGGCCGGTGACTCACACCCAGGCCCCCTCCTGCCTGCCGCTGGGCAGCAGGTGCTGCCCCCTCCAGCTCTGGCATGGTGGTCTGTGCGGCCACCCTGTGACCCACAGCCACTTCAGGGGGGCTTGCAAAGAAAACCTCCACCCTGTCCCTCCATAGGGCACCAGGCTGGACCACTGAGAGGTGCCAGTCATTTCTCCAAGAGTGCCCTGGTCTTGTCTTCCTTTGACAGATGGAGAAACTGAGGCTCGGGAGGTTCCGGCCTTTATGCAGACTGAGATGGAAAGCGGCATTGGCTCA
>PVHP010024849.1:0-26053 GCA_004024765.1 Zapus hudsonius
TTGTGTGTGTGTGGGCGTGTGTGTGTGTGTGTGTGTGTGTGTGTGTGTGTGTGTGTGTTTTGAGGTAGGGTCTCATTCTAGCCCAAGCTGACCTGGAATTCACTCTGTAGTCTCAGGATGGCCTTGAACTCATGGTGATCCTCCTACCTCTGCCTCCCAAGTGCTGGGATTAAAGGCGTGCACCACCATGCCTGGCTAACTTTTTTATTTTTTATTTATTATTATTTTTTTGGCGTTAAATATTTTTATTTAGTTTCGAGCAGAAGGAGAGAGAATGGGCATGCCACAAAAAACAAACTCTAGATGTATGTGCCACTTTGTATATCTGGCTTTATGTGGATAATGGGGAATGTACACTGGGTACAGCCATGGTGGAAAGCAGTGTGGAGGTTCCTAGACAGCTGAAAATAGATTTACCATATGACCAGGCTATACCACTCCTTGGCATATATCCTGAGAACTCTACACACTACTTTAGAGATACTTGCTCATCCATGTTTACTGCAGCTCTATTTACAATAGTAAGGAAATGGAACCAGCCTAAATGTCCCTCAACTGATAATGGATAATGAAGATGTGGTACATTTATACAATGGAGTACTATTCTGCTGTAAAGAAAAATGAAATTATGAAATTGCAGAGAAATGGATGGATCTGGAAAGATTATACTGAGGTAACCCAGAACCAGAAAGCCAAATGCCACATGTTCTCTCTGATATGTGGATCTTAGCTACAAATGAGCTGGAGTAAAAAGTCAGTAGTAGAGACCAGGAAGCTCGAAAGGGACTATAAGGGAGGGAAGAGAGGGCAGACTTAAGGGGAAGGCATCGTATACATGTAAGTAGATGGACAGATTACTAGGGATGCAATGGCCTAAGTGAGAAAAGATTGAGTGAAGTTAGGGTGGGAGGAGGGTTAATCAAAATTTAAGATGTTGTGAATAAGCCATATGGAAACCTACTTCATTGGATAATGGCACACCCAAAAGCCATAGATGGTTGGTTGCTAGAAAAATTTCAGTGCCAGGGATGGGATACCTGCCAGTGAGTTGTTGGACAGGGAGGTTCCCAAGACCCCAAAACATTACAGGCGATTACCAAGGCTCTCAGTTGCCCACCAGAACTAGAGGATAAGACCCAATTGCTAAAGACTCCACATTCTTGGGCTGCAAGTCACTAAGAAATCAAACTGGAGCTCAGTTGGAAGCCTCCTCCCTGTAAACCAGCTAACAGAAAGCTGGTAAAAGCTATGGCTTCACGTAGTCCTATGGTAGAGAAGTCATCAACAGTGGTGAACAGCAGTGGACTTTGCAAGCCTTAAAATGGGCCGGAATAAAAAAAAAAAAAAAGGGCTGGAGAGATGGCTCAGCGGTTAAGGCACTTGCCTCCAGTGACTAAGGCCCTGGGTTCAATTCTCCAGGACCCACATAAGCCAGACCCACAAGGTGGTGGCCCTGGCTTTCTCTCTCTCTCTCTCTCTCTCTCTCTCTCTCTCTCTCTCTCTCTCTCTCTCTCTCCCACTGTATCTCTCTGCTTGAAAATGAATAAAATAAAATAAAAAAATGGGCCGGACAAGCCAAATGGGCCAAATGGCGCAATAGTGGCATGTCTATTGTGGAGGAAACCAATTGCTCTCTAACTGGACTGGAGACCTGCTCTTTGGAGTGGAAGCATGTCTGGTACTGAAGACCTAGTAAAAACCCTATAGTGGGGGAGGGCATGAACCCTACGGGAGTAATACCTGCTGATGTCTAGCTAAATGCATATATTATGCCCACCAAACTGCCTTATAATTACTTTTTTAAAAGGTGTATACCCATATATATTAATGCTACTCATACTTTTGGATAGAGAAACTTCTCCTTTAAGATGGCGGTGACCACTAGGATGAGTCAAAAGACACCATAGTACAAAGAAGTGACAGTAGAGTGATCAGCACTGAGACATCTCTATCACACCCTCCAAGGCTCAGAGTCCATTGTGAAACAGGTGATGGAAAGAATGTGAGAGCCAAAGGAAGGGTAGGACTGCTTACAATGACGCAATCCTCCAGACACAAAATGGCCTTTATATTCATGACCTCACAGTGCTGGATGCTACCTACACAAGACCTTCATAATAGGAGGAAAAGATGATGATATTGAAATAAAAGAGGGAGATTTCCAGTTAAGATGCCACAATAAAGCAACCTGGGGAGGGAAAGAAGGCAGAGACCAAAAAATACACTCTTCTAACAAAACCACGAAGGTGCAGGGGAGTTTTTTAGCCTCAGCAGAGAAACGGGAGAGACCCAGGGCTTCTGACAACCACCGCCTGGGAACTGGCTGGAGATTCTGGCATTGGCAACCCCAGCAGAGCCTGCATTCAGAACAGAGTTGCTACACTCACCCAGAACCTGCCTGAGCCAGTTCGAGCAGAACCACAGGGAGATAATTCTTCACTCATGCAGGCCTTGGACCAGCAGCTGGAGCCAAAACACCCACAGCTGATCTAAATAGCAAATTCATGGACCCAGCCAGCCCACAGCCAACCAAAATAAGAGAGAGACTAAACTAGGTATGGTGGCACATAGCTTTAATCCCTGCACTCTCAGGAGGCAGAGGTAGGATCACCATGAGTTGGAGGTCACCCTGAGACTACGTTGTGAATTCTAGGTCAGCCTGGGCTAGAGTAAGACGCTACCTTAAAAAACAAACAAACAGGGCTGGAGAGTGGTAAAAGTGTTTGCCTGTAAAGCAGAAGGACCTGAGTGCAAATCTCCAGTGCCCACATAAAGCCAGATGCACAAGGTGGCACATGTGTCTGGAGTTTGTAGTGGCTGGAGGCCCTGGCATGCCCATTCTCTCTGTCTCTCTCACTCTTTCAATAAATAAATAAAATATTTAAAAAATGAAATTAAAGAGAGACTAATTAAGAGGGGAGGGAATATGATGTAGGGTGGATTTGAGAAGGGGAAATGAGATGGGGAGGGAATTATCATGGCTTACTGTCTGTAATTATGGAAGCTGTCAATAAAGCCAAGATCATACTGCTACTAAGTAGTAGACTAGTCTTCTGGGGCTGAGGAGATGACGCAGTGGTTGAAGGTACTTGCTTGCACGCCTGCTGTCCCAGGTTCAACTCCCCAATACCCATATAAAGTCAGATGCACAAAGTGGAACATGCACCTGGAGATCATTTGCAGAGGCAAGAGGCCCTAGCATGCTCATTCTCTGTTTGAAAATATATTTTAAAAAAATTTTAATTAGCCTTCTGGCCAAAAGCATCAGTTCTCACCCTCCCTTCAGTGAGAGCACTGAAGCTTGAACAGGGTTTTGTCTCATTGGATGGGTGTTTCTTAGGGTGAGCAAATGCAATTGTCTGGTGTGGAGGACTGCTTGAAATCCAGGGTCAGGGAAGAATGGGAACTGGAGTTCCAGATATCCCTTGAGGCTCTTAGTTCATAAAAGCAGCTAGAGAACGCTACAGTAAGTGAATGGGTCAGCCTGCCAAATGAAAATTCAAGGATAATTGGAGTTCTCTTCCCACTGAGGTTTTTATTCTACTATAGTGGCTGTTGATGAGAAATAAGAATTGAAATGTCTTTCTTGTAAACTGCCAAGAACTAATAAAAAGTATGCCACAGACCTTCACAGAGTAGCAAGGGACATGAGTGGCTTAATCTGGTATATCAAAAGCAGAAGTGAAGGGCAAACTTTTCAAATAATATCCAGACTTTAGCTGGGACTGATGGTGAAAGGCCAATTTCCAGCCTTAAAAACGGGAATTTTTCAGGACCAGCTGGGAGTCTTTCCACAGGACCCTCTATAGCTGAGGAACAACGTGGTCAACAAAAAGACCTTATTTTTATTTTATTTTATTTTATTTTATTTTTGGTTTTTTAAAGTAGGGTCTCACTCTAGCCCAGGCTGACCTGGAATTCACTATGTAGTCTCAGGGTGGACTTGAATTCACAGCAATCCTCCTACCTCTGCCTCCCTGCCGGGATTAAAGGAGTGTGTGCGCCACCATGCCCGGATTAAAAAGACCTATTTAAAGTAATTCAGGACCTTGATGCAGGCCTTGTCCCTTTCAGAACCTTAGCCTCTCTAAAAACAAAGAGGCAGGATTAGGTTTCAATTGTTCAATGCTTATTCAAGCACATTACAATACACTGTATATGTCCTACACAAACATTCATTTAATCCTTACACTGGCTCTGTAATATAGATGGCAATACTTGTATAATACAGATAGCAAACTCAGCTCGGGTTTAGTCCAGTGTCATAAAATGAGTAAGTAGAGGAGGGGACTAGAGAGATGGCTCAGTGGTTAAGGGACTTGCCTGCAAAGCCTAACAACCTGGGTTCAATTCCCCAGTACCCATGTAAAGCCAGATGTACAAAGTGGTGAAAGCATCTAGAATTGGCCTGGGTTCAATTCCCCAGCCACCCATGTAGAGCCAGATGCAAAAAGTAGCATAAACATTTAGAGTTTGTAGCAAAAAGAGACTAGTACCTGTGTATACATACACACATGCAAATATTTTTAAGTAGATAAAAGTTTATGAAGATATGGCTCAGCAGTTAAAGCCAGACTGTTGGGATTTGAGTTAAATGCACAAAGTGGAGCATGTCTGGAGTTTGTTTGCAATGGCAGGAGAGCCTGGTGACCACTCATTCTCTCTCCCCCTCTCTTTTTTCCAAATGAATAAATAAAAATAAAATAGATGAAAGTTGAACATGGTGGCTTCACACCTTTAATTTAAGCACTGTGAGTTGGAGGCTAGAGTTCTGGATCAGCATGGGCTAGAGTAAGACTCTGCCTCAAAACAAACAAATAAAAAGTGGATGTGCTTAAGGAATAATACCTGAAATTGTCTTCTGGCCTCCACACACATGTGCAACTGCCCCCACACATGAACACATACACAAATGCACACACACAAAAAGTTAATATAGGCAACCATGGCTCTGTGTCATGAATTACAACATAGACAAGTGATATAAAGAGAAGACTTGGGCTGGAAAAATGGACCAGTGGTTAAGGATTTGCTTACAAAGCCCATTAACCTGGGTTCAATTCCCTAGTACCCACATAAAGCCAGATGCACAAAGAGATGCATGCATCTGGAGTT
This sequence comes from Zapus hudsonius, assembly GCA_004024765.1. Taxonomy (NCBI): domain Eukaryota; kingdom Metazoa; phylum Chordata; class Mammalia; order Rodentia; family Dipodidae; genus Zapus; species Zapus hudsonius. Next base: position 5,116 of record PVHP010024849.1, read on the forward strand.
TGTTTGCAGTGGCTGGAGGCCCTGGCACATCCATTCCCTGTCTGTCTTTCTCTTCTCTGCTTGCAAATAAACAAAAATTTAAAAGAGACAGAGAGATTTCACCTCAGGCCTATCTAAATGTTAGGCTGGTCAGGGTGGCTCTATCCTAAGAGCAGGAGACCACTAAGACAAACACAGTACATGTGCAAAGATCTGGAGTTAACAGCACTTTAACTCTTAGAAGGACTAGAGTCTGGTAATGGGAGGGTTGAAAAGTAAGTGAATGGGAGCTAAGTAGAGGGGAGGGAGAGGAGAGAGATACATGAGAGGCAATGTTAAGATTTTAAAAAGAGGGCTGGAGAGATGGCTCAGTGGTTAAGGCACTTGCCTCCAGTGACTAAGGCCCTGGGTTCAATTCTCTAGTACCCACATAAACTAGACCCACAAGGTGGTGGCCCTGGTGTGCTCGTGCTCGCTCGCTGGCTCTGGCTCTCTCTCTCTCTCTCTCTCTCTCTCTCTCTCTCTCTCTCTCTCTCTCTCTCTCCCCCCCCCCACTGTATCTCTCTGCTTGAAAATGAATAATATTTTAAAAAAAGGTTAAAAAGAAAGATTTTAGAAAGAATCAGGGACTGGGGAGATGGTTCAAAGGTTTAAAGGCACTTGCTTTGCAAGCCTACCTACCAGAATTCAAATTCAAATCCCCAGCACACATAAAGCCAGACACAAAGTGACACCTTCATCTGTAATCCCAATGCCCCTATGGTAATGGGAAGCAGATCCAGGAAAATCCCCAGGTTCATGGGGCCAGTTTAGACTGAACTTCCCAGCTGCAAAAGTAAGAGACCCTGTCTCAGAAAAAGGTGGAAGGAGAAGACCAACACCTCAAAGTTGTCCTCTGACCTCTACACATGTGCCATGGCACACACATACACACACATATATATATGCAAACACAAAATAAAAATATTTTAAAGAAAAAAGAATCAGTAATGTTAAATGGTTAATAACACAGAATAACACTAACAAGTGCTCAAAAAATGATTATTAGAGCCGGGCATGGTGGTGCACGCCTTTAATCCCAGCACTCTGGAGGCAGAGGTAGGAGGATTGTCGTGAGTTCAAAGTTACCCTAAGACTACATAGTGAATTACAGGTCAGCCTGGACTAGAGCGAGACCCTATCTCGAAAAAGCAAAAAAAAAAAGAAAATTCTATGCTATCTTCAAGGTGCAGTAGTAATTTTTAGACAGTGAAAAATGACAAGATATTCAACTGTGAAGATGGCACACTTTATTAGGCCTTGGTCTTATAAGGAGAGGACCTACCTTTTAGATACTAGGAGTATACTTGTTTTTGTTTTGTCTTATTTTTATTAAATGTTTTTCCGAGGTAGGGTCTCACGCTAGCCCAGGCTAACCTGGCACTTACTCTGTAGTCTCAGGGTGGCTTCAGACTCACAGAGATCCTCCTACTTCTGCTTCCCAAATGCTGGGATTAAAGGTGTGGGCCACCACGCCTTGGCAGGTATGCTTTTTAATCCGGGGGAAAGAATCTTATTTCCTCTAGACCACCGGACCTGCAGCTGCTGAGTTTAGGGATGTGAGTAATTAGGGGGCTGAGGATAAAGTTCAGCTGGCCTAGCACACAAATCACCAAATCTCATCCCCAGCATTACAGAAACCCTTCATGGTGGCCCACATCTGTAATCCCATCACTCAAGATGTAAAGGCAAGCTCAGAAGTTCAGGGTCAGAGAGATGGTTCAGCAGTTAAAGGTGCTTGCTTTGACAGCCCAGGTTTGATTCCCCAGTACCCAGACAAAGCCAGCACAAGGTGGTACATAGGTCTGGAGTTTGTTTGCAATGGCAAGAAGCACTGGCATACCCCTATCTCATTCATTTTTATCTCTCTCTCCCTTTCATCTCTCTTTGTTTGCAAATGAATGATTTTTTTTTACTTCAAGGTCAGCCTGAGACCCTGTCTCAAAAAAAAAAAAAGGTACTATGAAAACCTTTAGTAACTCAATGCTTTAAGTACATAACATAAAATATACTATATACTAGTATCATTCTATTCCTTTTAGTAAAACACTGCTCAAGATCACTATTTATGGCTCACACCCTTTAGCACATTTAAGAATAAAGCAATATTTGCGTTTTATATATACTGTCAACTTCAAATGAACAGTATGTACTAAAATAGGACATCTTTATCTCAGATATGGAAATCTGAATCTTTAATATAAACCTATTCTAGAAACAAATGTAAATATGAGACTAGACCACCTCTCTAAATTGCACCTGAAGTTTACCCATTAGAAAGTTCTCACTGTCACTACCCATGCTCTGTGGGTCACAAAAATTTACTTCCTCCCACACACATATATATGTGAAAGGAGGAGGAGGACTAGTTGGGAAGAAAAAAGGGTCCAGTGGAAGAGAGAAGGTGGTGAGAAGGCAATGGGAGTGAATATGATCAAAGTACATCATATACATGTATGAAATTGTCAAACACAAATTAATATCTTAAAAACTAAAAAGAACCAGGCATGGTGGCACATGCCTTTAATCATCTCAGCACTAAGGAGACAGAGGTAGGATTACTCTGAATTCAAGGCCACATAGTCAATTCAGCCTGGGCTAGATGGAGACCCTAACTCAAAACACCTCAAAAAAAAAAGGTTGTCACTGTATCAAAGAAGAAATTTAGGGCTGGAGAGATGACTCAGCAGTTAAGGGCCTTGCCTGCAAAGACTGACAACTCAGGTTTGATTCCCCAGTACCCGTGTATCAGATAACACAAAATAGAGCATGCATCTGGAGTTCATGTGCATTGGATAGAAGCCCTGGTGCACCCATGTGCTCTCGTGCTCTCTCTTAAATCAATAAAGAAATATTAAAAAAGAAGAAATCTCTGCATATTAGGAAACACTCAAATGGAAAACACAAGCCCATACTGGAAATGAGTAGCAGGAATATCACATTTGAAACATTTAGTGTGGGAAGGGTACAACAAATCTTGCAATTTGACCTAAGTTTTTGCAAGCAGGCATGATTTTTCTTTCAGACATTCCACCATGTTATCTTCCTACATGCTTCCAAAACAAAACAAACAAAAACATTATCCAGTGACTACAAGTCACACAAACCAAACTAACAACTTCAACTGAAAATGTCTACATTTAGAAAAACTATAATGAAAAGCTCTTCTTCTGGACAGAAGGGTAACACTGGCTGTTCGAACTTTAATAACCACTGCTTTTGGCAAATATGAAAAACTTTTCATTTCACCAGCATTATTTGCACTCAGATTAATAAGGAAATCAAAAGATAACTTTATCCTGGAACTAGCAATCCTACTACTTTTTGACCTCACACAAGCCCCTCGTAAACCACAATAGCACAACTAATTTAGGTTTTTCTTTCTTATTAAGTGGTTGCTCCCCCATGTGGAAATCTTGCTGCACGTAACAGAGCGGATAATTGTAAAAGACCTCACCAGAGCAGCTCTGCTGTCAGAACAGATTTTATATGCTGTTTCAACAAAAAAAATGTGTTCTCTTAGTTATTAAGATCTACTCAGTAGGAGGCACCTACCATATGCTATCATACTCATTTCTCGAAATTATACTGTGAAGTAGGTAAGATCACTACTTTACAGAGGAAGATACTAAGGCTCAGACAAGTGAAGAATCTACCCTAGCACATAGTGGGTAAGTATACCGTAGAGACAAAATTCTTTCCTAGGTCTAACTCCGAAGTCAGCTACTACACTATCCCTGCCCAAGGGTACCCATTTCCTCTTACAATTAATTCACTTAAGTTATGTGAGTGTTTTGAGTTTCTTGAAGGAAAATACTCAAGTGACCAATAACCTTCCTATCTTGTCACAGACCATGCCTGAAAAACTAAATAAAATAAGAGAGAAACTGTAAGACATCAGGTAACTTAAAACCAGCTTCCTGTGAGAACAAGAAATAGAATGGAAAAGAACTTGCTGACTAAGGAATGTTTTCCTACATTGTATGCCTGAGGCTAGAATAAACCTCAAGGTCATTGTGACTCTAATAATGTCCTCTGCCATTCTCTCTTAAGAATGAAGTAAACTTGAACTTATTAAAGTCACTAAGGAGCCAGGGCAACAGTTCAGAGGCAGCTTACTTGCCTACCCTGAAACACAGCACTACAAAAATGTCTTTGCTGGTGGTACATACCTGTAATATACCTGCAATCTCAATACTGGAGGCTGGAGCAGGAAGATTCTGAGTGAGAGTTAAGCCTGGGCTAGATAGCAATCTTTGTTTTGTGTGTACATGTTTAGAGTATGTGGTGAGTGTGTGTGTTGTATGCACATATGTATACAGATGCATATAACATGCATGTTTGTGCAGTGGCCAGGGGAGCAGGTGCCCTTCTCTTTATCACTCAGCCACATATATTTACACACTTCATTGAGACAGGGTCTCTCCCCCAACCTGGAGCTGCAGGTTCAGATCAGCAAGCACCAGTAATTCCCCAGTCTCTGCCCCTATCCCCTTTAAACTGGGGTTACAGACTTACATGACCACGCCTTTTTTTTAACATGGGTTCTGAGAATTTAAACTCAGTCTTGGGCCATCCCAGGCACTCATGATTAAGCAGCAACCGTTCTTAACCACTGAGCCACAGGCCTGACCCACATACATATGTGTGTGTGTGTGTGTGTGTGTGTGTGTGTGTGCATGTGCATATACGCATGTGGAAATCAGAGGACAACCTTGGACATCAGTTCTTGCCTTCCACCTTGTTTGAAACAGTCTCCTAGTTCACCACTGTGTTCACAGGCTAGCTGGCCCACGCACTTCTGGGAGTCTCTAGTCTCAGTCTTTAATTTTGCCATATGTACACTGGGATAACAGAAGCCCACTGCACCATCCAGCATTGAGCCACCTTCTTAGCCCTATTTTTCTTTTAAGACAAAAAAAAAAAAAAAAAGAGAAGAAAAAAGGGGAAAAGGGAGGAGAGTAGGAAAGAAGAGCTGGGCATGCCTTTAATCCCAGCACTGGGGAGGCAGAGGTAGGAGGAGGGAGGCAGAAGTAGGAAAGAGGATTGCTGTTAGTTTGAGGCCAGCCTGAGAATACATAGTGAATTCCTGGTCAGCCTGGGCTAGAGTGAGACCCTACCTTGAAAACCCAAACACCCCCCCCCCAAAAAAAAGAGAGGGGAGGGAACAGAAGTAGAGAAGTAGGAAAGGAAGGAGGGGAAGTAAAAGGGGAGGGGAAAAGAAGGGAAGAGGAGGGGTAGGGGGAGGTTCAGTGGTCAAAGGCACTTGCTTGCAAAGCCTGATAACCTGGGGCTCAATTCCCCAGTACCCACATAAAGAAAGATGCACAAAGTGGCGCATGTGCCTGGAGTTCGTTAGCAGCAAGAGGCCCTGGAGTGCCCATTCTGTCTGCCTCTTTCTGTCTCTCTCTCAAATACATAAGTATTTAAAAAAAGACTTCCAATTTGGGGAGATGGAGATGGCTGAGTGGTGAAAAGCACTTGCTTACAAAGCCTGCAAGTCCCAGTTGAAGTCCCCAGTACCCATGTAAAGCCAGATGCACAAAGTGGCGCATGCATTTAGAGTTTATATGCAGTGGCAAGAGGCCCTGGTATGCCCATTTGCTCTCTAATAAATAAATACATAAATAAAAAATGAGATAGATTTAAATACCAATCTCCCCTCAAAAGTTGATTTTAAAGTTTCTGTGCAAAAATGAAATTACAAATATTGTGTCATACCAGTTTTAATTTTATACACTGTTCGGGACAGCACTTGTTAGAATGAGGCCCACAGTTAGAACACAGCACTAGACAGAGATCTGGACATGTCCTGGTGTGTGGGTAATATCTGGAAACAAAACAAAAAAATAGGAAAACACAGAGGCTTAACATGCTTCCTTGGGAGGCACAAATGTAAAGAGATCCAAATCCTAGCGGGTCAGTGAAAATGGAATGCACACCAAAAACTCTGAACTCTTAATTAAAACAGACGGTAGGAAGCTGAGCATGGTGATACCCCGCACTTGGGAGGCTGAGGTAGGAGGACTTGAGTTTGAGGTCAGCCTGGGGCTACAGAGTGCCAGGTCAAGCCGGGGCTAGAGTCAGATTCCACCCCAAACCTGAAGCTAGCAACGGCTGGGATTACAGGTGAGAAATACCTCACTCCTCTTGAGACTACTTTTTTCCCCTGGTTCTTGGAGGTAGGGTTTCACTTTATCGCAGGCTTTCCTGGAACTCTTTGTAGTCTACTGGCCTCAAAATAACAGCAATCCACCAACCTCAGCCTCCCAAGTGCTGGGATTAAAGGTGTGTGCCACCTCGATGTCGGCTCTTTGTTTTTGTACTCTTCTTAAAGGAGAACCTCCAAGTATCTATTCAACAACCGCTCAACACCCAGCAGTAGGGAGACAAGTTGCAAGAAGCACAGCTTACTGTATTCTTCCTAGAGCAGGAAAATTTTCACATAAAACATCAAGAGAAAAAAAAAATCTCAAGGGGCTGTAGAGATGGCTCAGCGGTTAAGGCATTAACCTGCAAAGCCTAAAAACCTGGGTTCGAATCCCCAGTACCCACATACAGCCAGATGCACAAAGTGGCGCATGAATCTGGACTGTTTGCAGTGGCTGGAAGCCCTGGTGCGGGTCCCATTCTCATTCTCTCTCTCTCTCTCTCTCTCTGCTTGCAAGCAAATAAATAAATGTATTAAAAATAAAACAAATTCCGTTCGAAGCCAGGCGGCGCACGCCTTTAAAGGAAAAAACAAATCTCAAATCAGCAAGGTCCTTGACCCCATCAACAACCTGCCATTTCCCCCTGTCACTAAGCCCCGCACACCTCCCGATGGGGTCCCCCTTGCTGACTGCCAGACCCCCGCCTGGAAGGAGCCGGATTCCAGCGCGCCATCCAACACCTCCCGTTCGGAGCTCGCAGCCGCGCCCTTCAGACCCTCCCGCCCCCGACTCCCGAACCCAGCGCGGAGTTTGCAAAGTGACACCCCAAGTCTAGCACCCCCGGGTCCTCCCAAGAGGACGGCGCCGGGCCGGCAGGCCCCCCCCCCGGGCACCCACGGAGCAGGGAGCGCCCCTCTAGGGCTGCTCCCCCAGGCAGGCCAGACGCCCCGCTGCCCCCCCAAAATCCCTGCGAGGCCGCCCCCGCCCCGCCGCGCAGCCCGCGCCGCCCCCGCAGCCGCCGGTCCCTCCCAGAGCCCCGAGGCCGGAGCCCGCGCGACCAATAAGGTGGCAGGTCCGCGGCCGGCCCGCCGCCGACCAATCACGAGCGAGCCCCCCCGCCGGCACCCTCCGCCAATGGGAGCCAGCCCGCGGGCCGGGCAGCGGAGGAGCACGGACCGACCCCCCGAGCGCGGCGAGCGCGGCACGGCGCGGCGGCCAGCCCTCGCCGGGGCACAACATGGCGGCGGCGGGCGGGCCGGTCGGGCCGAGCTGCAGCCGCGACCGCCGAGGGAAGCGAGGTCTCGGCCGGGGACGGGACGCGCCGCCCCTCCCCCGCGCCGCCGCCCTCTCCCCCCCTCTCCGCACCCGATCCCGTCCACTCACATGCCTCCGCTCCGGAGTCCAAGGGAGAGCTGGAGCCGCCCCCGCGCTCCTGCCGCGTCGGGCGATGTAGAGACCCGGGCACGGTGACGGGGAGGGGGAAGCGTGCGTCACGAAGAACGGAGCGCGCGCGGAGCGGGGGCACAAACAAGATGGCGGCCACGCCGTTTGTACCGTCTCCCTCCCCCCTTCTCTCCTCCCCTCCCCCCTCGCTTGGCGCCTCCACTCCCAGCAGCCGCCAGGGCGCAGGCGCCGCGTCGCCCGAAGTCTCGCGAGAATTGGGAAGCGGAGATGGAACGAGATCTGAGACTTTGGGGACACCGCCCCCTTTTCTCGGGGCTGGGGGCGTGGCCTAATGACCTCCGCCGACTTTCCATCTTTGTGCATCTTCACTGAGATGCGCTCGCCTTGAAGTTTTAGGGAATAAAGTAATGTTCTGTGGTGTTTTAATTTAGAGAGGAAGTAAGATGGGAGATGGAAACCGGGCGTTGTGGCGCACGCCTTTAATCCCAGCACTCGGGAGGCAGAGGTAGGAGGATCGCCGTGAGTTCAAGGCCACCCTGAGACTCCATAGTGAATTCCAGGTCAGCCTGGGCTAGAGCGAGACCCTACCTCAAAAAAAAAAAAAAAAAGATGGGAGATGGAGGACGGCCTGGGGATGCCAGGTTAAAGAAGATAGGCGTCCAGGCTTTCACGAGGCTGAGGACTGGAGAGCGCTGCAAGTTCAGGCCAGCCTAGGCTGCCCAGGGAGACCCTGGCTACAGAACACTGCCAGGGAAAGTAGGTGCGCACCTGGCCTGGGAGATGGTTCAAAGGTCAAACCTGAAGGCCCAGGTTCCATTCCCAAGTACCTACCTGAAGCCAGATGCACATGGTGGAACGTCCAGCTGGAGTTGTTTGCGATGGCAAAAGGTCCTGGTACGCCCATTCTCTCTCTCTCTCTCTCTCTCTCTCTCTCTCTCTCTCTCTCTCTCTCTCTCTCTCTCTCTCTCTCTCTCGTAATATTTTTTTTAATAAAAGGTGTGGGGCATGGTAGCGCATGCCTTTAAACCCTGCACTTGGGAGGCAGAGGCAGGAGGATCACCATGAGTCTGAGGCAACCCTGAGACTACATAGTGAATTCCAAATCAACCTGAGCTAGACAGAGACCCTACCTTGAAAAACCCAATTAAATAAATAAATGAAGGTACACACTTGTAATCCTAGCACTTGGGAAGCAAAGGTAGGAGGCTCCCTGCAAGTTATAAGGCTAAAAGAAAATATTTACTACAGGATTTAAAAAATATTTATGTATATAATTTCCAGTCCATGGGCATACACCTCTAATCCCATATCTGGAAAACTAAAAAACGAAGAAGTTGGGCTGCAGAGATGACTTGGTGACTAAGGCATTTGCCTGTAAAGCCTAAGGATCCGGATTCTATTCCCTAGTACCCACATAAAGCCAGATGTACAAGTGGTGCAAACATTTAGAGTTTGTTTACAGTGGCTGGAGGCACTGCTGTGTCCATTCTTTCTCTCTCTTCTCTCAATCTCTCTGCTTGCAAATAATATTTTTTTAAAAGTTCATATATGAAGCCAGGCATGGTGGTACAGGCCTTTAATCCCAGCACTCAGGAGGCAGAGGTAGGAGGATGGCTATGAGTTCAAGGCTAGCCTGAGACTACATAGTGAAGTCCAGGTCAGCCTGGGCTTGAGTGAGACCCTATCTCAAAAATAAAAAAGTTCATATATGAGAAGTGACATAAAAGCAAGCTAAAAATGAGGACTTGAGAGGTGGCTCAACAGTTAAAGGCACTTGCTTGCAAAAGTTCAATTCCCCAGTACCAGGTACACCATAATATCTCTCCCCCAAATAAAAATATTGCTCATTAAAAGTGGAGAGCAAGGGGCTGGAGGTGACTCAGAGGTTAAGGTGTTTGCCTGCAAAACCTAACGACCTGGGTTCAATTCCTCAGTAACCACATAAGCCAGATGCACAAAGTGGCACATGATCTGGAGTTCATTTGCAGTAGCTAGAGACCCTAGTGTACCCATCCATGCATGCTCTCTCCCTCCCTCTGTCTCTCTCTCTCTCTCTCTCTCTCTCTCTCTCTCTCTCTCTCTCTGCTTGTAAATATATATATATATATTTTTTTTTTTTTTAAGTGGAGGGCAAGGTGTAATGTAGGCAATTGCCTGTAATTCCAGTATTTGGGAGGCTGAAGCATAAACACAAGTTGAAAGCCAGCCTGAACTATATAGGGAGACCTACAGAGAAAAAAAAAAAAAGATTATTTTTATTTATTACCTTTTTTTTTTTTTCCAAGGCAGGGTCTCACTCTATCCCAGGCTGACCTACGTCTCACTCTGTAGTGTGGCCTTGAACTCACAGCCATACTCCTACCTCTGCCTCCCAAGTGCTGGCATGCACCAAAATGTCCAGCTTATATTTATTTATTTATTTATTTATTTTTGGTTTTTCAAGGTAGGGTCTCACTATAGCCCAGGCTGACCTGGAATTCACTATGTAGTCTCAGGCTGGCCTTGAATTCATGGTGATCCTCCTACCTCTGCCTCCTGAGTGCTGGGATTAAAGGCATGCGCCACCACGCCCGGCTCTGTATTTTTTTAATATCTTATTATTTATTTACTTGAGAGAGATAAAGAGGCAAATAGAGAGAATGGGCACACCAGGACCTCTAGCCACTGCAAACAAACTCCATATGTATGTGCCACTTTGTGCATCTGGCTTTATGTGGGTACTGGGGAATTGAACCAGGGTCTTTAGGCCTTGCAGGCAAGTGCCTTAACTGCTGAGCCATGTCTCTAGCCCCTATATTTGGATTTTAAGAGAGGATCTTGCTACTTATCCAAGCCCTAGCTGACCTGCTGCACACATGTAGCCCAGGTTGTCCTTAAACTGGTATCAATCCTCCTACGTTACCCTCTCAGGTGTTGGGATTACAAGTGAACCACCATGCCCAGCTCAAAAATGCTTTAACTCCCCTCCCCCCAAAAAAAGAAATAATATGTTATGTTGACAGAGTTAAGGATGTAGCTGAGTGGTACATGCTCAAGGCTTGGGCATACCCCATTGCAAAAAAAAGAAACAGGATGCTTGGTGTGTTTGCTTGGCAAATGCAGATGTCTGGGCTCTGATCTCTACAACTGCATGAAGGAAAATTACATAGCAAGCTCAAGGCCAATCTAGAATACCTGAAACCTCATCTCAAATAAACAAAAACCAGCCAGGCGTGGTGACAATGGCCTTTAATCCTAGCACTCACTCAGGAGGCAGAGGTAGGAGGATCACTGTCGAGGTCAGCCACACGCCACTGGGATGAATCTCCAAACCAGGCACAATTCAGGGGAGGAAAGTATTTATTGAAGCTACAGATTGAGGGGAAATTCTGTAACACTGAAAGAGGCTGGCCCTCTTTCACAGGTCTGAGCAGAGAGAAAAACCCATCACCAACACCACGTGGAACAGCAAACAGGCAGGAGGCCAAGGAGAGAATTTCTTCCCCTTTATATAGCTTTAGGGTGGGGGTCTTACAACCCTATCCCAGACTTAATGGCTTCCTGAGTCTCTAGAATTTCCTTCCTGCACCGCCCATACAGGAAAGGATGTTTACTTCTAGCTTCTTTGAGCTTCTTTACATCCTGCCCCTTGCTGATAGGCTGCCTTCCTGTAAACATCCTCAGAGACTCACCCAAGATAATTAAAAAGATCAAGTTGACAACAAAACCTAACCATCACAGTCACCTTGAGTTCAAGGCCAGCTTGGAACTAGAGTTTCAGGTCAGCCTGGGCTAGACTGAGACCCTACCTGGAAAAAAAAACTTAAAAAAAAAATGTTGAGGTTGTAGAAAAATAAACTTGCTAAAAAAAGAAAAAGTCTATAAATATTTATTGGACAATTACTGCATACTCTATATGAAAGATGTAAAACTGTATGAAACTCCTCAAATTAGTACTAGTGAGCATTTATATTATTAACAAGTATGGAGAAAGTAGAGAGGCTGCCGTAGGCTTCCTTTCATGAGTCTGAACATTAAGTTGTCCTCAGAATTAAACTAAATGTAAAATCTACACAGTAAAGGATACTAGCCAGCGGTGATACAGTCAACAATGAGTATTTGTGCATTGGCCAAGCAGATTGGCTGTGGGTTTATGGGAATGGACATGTGGCTCAGTGGTAGGGTCAATACTTACCAGGAACAACATCCTAGGTTAAGTTTCCAGCACTAAAAAAGAATGGAGAGAAGCCAAGTGTGATGGTGCACACCTTTAATCCCAGCACTCAGGAGGCAGAGGTGGAAGGATCATTGTGAGTGCATGGCCAGACAGAAACTACATAGTGATTTGTAGGTCAGCCTGGGCTAGAGTGAGGCCCTACCTCAAGAGAGAGAGAGAAAGAGAGAGAAGAGAGACAGAGGTCTACTTTTTTTTTTTGGTATTTTTTTCTCGAGGTAGGGTCTCACTTTAGCCCAGGCTGACCTGAAATTCACTATGTAGTCTCAGGGTGGCCTTGAACTCATGATGATCTTCCTACCTCTGCCTCCTGAGTGCTGGGATTAAAGGTTTGAGCCACCACGCCCTGTTTATCACCCCCTTTTTTGAGGGGTTCTTTCTCTCTCTCTCTTTTTAGGCAGAGTTTCACTCTAGGTTAATTTGAAACTCACTCACTCTGTAGTTCAGGTTGGCCTTGAACTAATAGTAATTCTACACCCAAGTGCTGAGATTAAAGACAGGCGCTACCACGACCAGCTGGGCCAAAACTGTTTTTTTTTTAAATTTTGTTTTGTTTTTGGTTTTTTGAGGTAGGGTCTGGCCTCCTGTGCTACTTTTTAACCCTTTGGTTGCTGGTTTCTAGATACCATCCCTCCCGGATGATCCCAAGAAAGGTAAATTGTTTGGAGGCCAGGAACAGCAAGCAGTAAGTACTAAACACCAGACAGTGCTAAAGTGCTTCAGTATTTCAATGGCTATATTAGAACTGATAGCAAACTGGTGCCCACAGGCAGGCAGAATAGGAAAGAGTCCTTACTGTAGAGTCCGTTACTGTGGATAGAGAGAGAGCACCAGGGCCACCACCTTGTAGGTCTGGCTTATGTGGGTACTGGGGAATTGAACTCGGGGCCCTAACCTCTGAGCCATCTCTCCAGCCCGGTGTACCCTTCTTGAATGTGAAAGAAAGGCAGTTAGTGCCAAAGAGGGATGCATACAGATCACTGTGCTGTTGAAATTAAAAAAGAGAGAGAGAAAGATGACTGTCACATGGTTTGAAATAGTAGAGAGAACTCAGGCAAGATTTACAGGGATGTCACATTGAACTACGTCTTGGAAAATGAATAGAATTGATGAGCAGCTACGTGTAGGAATCATATTAGTCATATTAAGGATCTTGGGTTTTATTTCCTGCTAGGGTGTGTTAATGGGAGAAGTTAGTTGATCTAGGGCAATTTTTTTTAAACTGGAAACATTTTCCTTTAATGAATAACAAACCAAATTACAAATAATGTTAATAGAAAGAGCACTCAAGGACAAGGCGTGGGAGGAGATAAGTCAGGAAAAGAAGAGAAATACTTTTTAAAAAACAACCGAATTACAAAACACCAAGGTGTACATGGCAAAAAATCCATCCACACTGACAAAAAAGTTAACTATAACCTGAAATGTAAATATTATTATTCATCCTTTCATAGAAATATTTTCCCCAATGTGCCGACCAGTCTTGAAAAATGTCAGCATTCTCAGCATGTCCTCCATCTATACCCTCAATTCCAACTTCTAGGAGGTGAGAGGTGACTTTCAGGGTAGATGATATCAGGAAGTCCTGGCAACGGAATACTATGATTTCTTTTTTTTTTAATATTTTATTTATTCATTTTTAAGCAGAGATACAGAGAGAGAGAGAGAGAGAGAGAGAGAGAGAGAGAGAGAGAGAGAGAGACCCAGGGCCACCATCTTGTGGGCCTGGCATATGTGGGTACTGGGGAATTGAACCTGGGGCCTTGGGCACTGGAGGCAAGTGCCTTAACCGCTGAGCCATCTCTCCAGCCCGGAATACTATGATTTCTAAAAGAAAAATCCAAACACATTTCATTTGCCTCAAAAGACCAAGGCCTTTTTTTGAGGTACAGTCTCACCCTAGAATTGTCTGTAGCCCAGGCTGGCTTTGAACTCAGGACAATCCTCCTACCTCAGCCTCTCAAGCACTGCAATTACAAGTGTGAGCCACCAGCCCAGCTTTTTTTTTTTTTAATTAATTTTTTAAAAATTTAATTCAGGGACTCATGTATCCCAGGCTAGCTTCAAACTTGCTATGTAGCTGAGGATGACCTTGAACTTCTGATCCTCCTGCTTCCACAAACTGAATGCTAGGATTACAGGTGTGTCTGGGTTTTGAACTCGGAGCTTCAGGCTCGCTATTGAGAACTACATTCCCAGCTTATTTTTCTAATATAATTTGTTTGTGAAGAGAGAGAGGGAGGGAGAGAGAGAGAATAAGTGTGGTAGGACCTCCTGCTGCTGCAAACTAACTCCAGATGTATGCACCACTTTCTGAGTACCGGGCATTTTAACCTAGGCCTAACCCAGGCCATCAGGCTTTATAAGCAAATGCTTTTAACCACTGAGCCATAGCCTCAGTCTTGTTTTTGGTTTTTTGTTTGTTTGTTTTGGTTTTTTTGGGGGGTTTTTTTTTTTTTTTTTTTTTTTTTTTTTTTTTTTTTTTTTTTTTTTTTTTTTTTTTTTTTTGGTTTTTCGAGGTAGGGTCTCACTCTAGCCCAGGCTGACCTGGAATTCACTATGTAGTCTCAGGGTGGCCTTGAACTCACGGCAATCCTTCTACCTCTGTTTGGGATTAAAGGCGTGAGCCACCATGCCCGGCTGTTTGTTTTGTTTTTAAACAATTTATTTTATTTTATTTTATTTATTTGGTTGATTTTGTTTTCCAATGTCTAAAGTATTTAACATTTCCAATAGAAGTTTTTAACAAAGGTGAGGAATATGGTCCAAATTATGTTTAAAAGGGCTGGAGAAGCCAGGCATGATGGCGCACACCTTTAATCCCAGCACTCAGGAGGCAGAGTTAGGAGGATCGCCGTGAGTTTGAGGCCACCCTGAGACTACAGAGTGGATTCCAGGTCAGCCTGGGCTAGAGTGAGACCCTACCTCGAAAAAAAAAAGGGGGGGGGCTGGAGAAGGGCTGAAGAGATGGCTCAGTGGTTAAGACCTTTATCTGCAAAGCAGAAGGACCTGAGTTCGATTCCCCAGTACCCATGTAATACCAGATGCACACCGTGTCACATGTGTCTGGAGCTTGTTTGCAGAGGCGGAGGGCCCTGGTGCACCCATTCTCTCTCTCTCTCTCTCTCTCTCTCTCTCTCTCTCTCTCTCTCTCTCTCTCCTTTCTCTTTCTCACTCTCTTTCAAATAAATAAAATATTTTTTAAAAAAAATTTTGTTTAAAAACAATCAAAGTCAGGTTTGGTGGCACACACCTTTGATCACAGCACTCAGGAGGCTAAGGTAGAAGTATCACTACAAGTTTGAGGGCTAGCCTGAGACTACTCAGTGAATTCCAGGTCAGCCTGGGCTATAACCTCAAAAAACATCTGGAAAAGAGAATCAAATGGAACAGGGTTGTAGAATGATCAGTTGAACACTTCTACAATAGTTTAGACAAGATATAGTAAGGACCTGATACATCAGCAGGAATGAGAATGGAGGGAAGAGGGGACATTGCAGGGTGAGATAGAAAGGACCATTGACATGTAGGGAAGGGACAGGAAACAAAAGGAAAATGAGGCATTACTATGACTCCCAGGTTTCATATCTGGAAGGACATCTCCAGATCGGGACCTGATGTGCGGAAAAGTCACAGCTCAGGTTTGGCATGTGGAGATGGAATTGCAAGTAAGACATTGTAAGCTGTGGGGTGGACATTTGTCTCTCCTGTGCAATATAGTAGTAGATATATGTGCAATTAATATATAGTAATGGGACTACTCCCCACACACACACACTTACACACACCTTTTTAATTTTAAAAAATATTTTATTTTCAAGGAGAGAGAGAGAAAGAGACAGAGAGACAGAGACTAGGTGTTCCAGGGCCTCTTGCCATTACAAAGAAACTCCAGAGGCATGTGCCACACTGTGCATCTGTTTATGTGGGCTCTGGAGAATCCAACCTGGATCATCAAGGCTTTGCTTGAAAGTGACTTTAATGGCTGAGCCATCTCTCCAGCCCATACACACACTCCTTTTTTAGTTAAAGAATCATCCTTCCTCACCTCTATGGATTGCAGGAATGAGAATTACATTCTATATCTCTCACTAGGGGAAATATAATTCACCAGCAGTCCATCTTCTGAGCTCTGAAATCCACTGCCCTGAACTCCAAAGCCTCACTTCCCACAGGCTGCACCTAGCTAATGATAGAGCACAATGGGGATTTTAGGATAGGTCTGTTCCTGGGATGATCAGGACTCTTCTGATGGGTCAGGTTCCTTACAACCTCACTACAGTCTAACATGTTTACCTCCAGAACTCCCCTATTCCCTCCTGTCCTTTGGTTAGGGTCAGCTCTATGTCACTGTCTTTCCCAGCTCTCTGTGTCTTCCCCAGTTCATGGCCATTTTCTGTCACAGATTTTTGGTTTTTTTTGTTATGTTTTTCTGAGGCAGGGTCTTGCTCTAGCCCAGGCAGACCTGGAATTCACTATGTAGTCTCGGGCCTGGCATTAAACGCAGTGATCCTCTGACCTCTGTCTCCTGAGTGCTGGGATTAAAGCCCAGCTCACAGGTTGTTTGTTTGTTTGTTTGTTTGTTTGTTTGTTTGTTTGTTTGTATGTGTGTGATGTTCGTGAGTGTGTGTGTGGCGTGGTGTGTATTATATGCACATGCATGGGTGTGCACGTAGGTATCAAGGCCAGAGGCTGACACTGAGTGACTCACCTGATTACTTTCTACTTTACTTTAAAAAAAATATTTTATTTATTCATTTTCAGGCAGAGAGATACAGAGAGAGAGAGAGAGAGAGAGAGAGAGAGAGAGCGCACTAGGGCCAACACCTTGTGCGTCTGGCTTATGTGGGTCCTGGAGAATTGAACCCAGGGCCTTAGGCACTGGAGGCAAGTGCCTTAACCTCTGAGCCATGTCTCCAGCCTCCACTTTACTTTTTGAAAGGGGGCTTCTCACTGAACCCAGAGCTCACCAATTTGGCTAGACTAACTAGTCAGTTAGCCCTGGAGCTTTGCCTGTCTGCCTCCTCAGCACTGGGATTACAGGCTTGTGCCTTGCTGACATTTTTGTGCAAGTGTTGGAAATCTGAACTCAGGTCTTCATGCTATGCGGCAAGCACTTTACTCACTGAGCAGTTTCCCTAGTCTCTTCACAGTGGTGGTTTTTTTAATGACTTTCTTGCATTTTTGCTGTCTTGGTGTCTGATTTCCTGAGGATGTAAAATGACATGAGGGGAGGAAGGATAGGGTGCTTTCCACTCTAGTTCCTCCTCTATGCCTCATCAGCTACAGTTGCAGGCACAAGACCACATCTGACCAACCATAATGGCTGAGCCCCAATGTTGGGGTTTAAAGGTGAGCATATATATATAATAACTTTAATATATATAATTATATATATATATATATATATGGACAGGTAGAGGCAGAGAGAACAAGACTGAGAGAGAGAGAGAAAGAGAACATGGGCCCACCAGGACCTCCTGTCCTATGAATGAACTCCAGATGCATGTGCCACTCTATGCATCTGGTTTTACGTGGGTACCAGGGAATCAAACCTGGGCTGTCAGGGTTTGCAAGCAAATGCCTGAGTCATCTCTCCAGCCCTGAAGTTGAACTTTTCACCCACTCCGTGCATGTTGCTTAACCCCAGCAGTAGACATTTTTCATTAATCTTATATATGCTGTTTTCCAAATATTCTTTGCTGTTCTGTTTTCTTTAAGCTGATTCTCTGCCAAATATACACAAACTATTGGCCAAAAATTTCTTTCTAACTCCTCCCTGCCTTTTCTCTACCTAATATTAGCACAATCCTTTCTTTAATGTTTAGACTCTTGATGATTGGCCTTTAAAATCATTCCCCAGGTATGCTCTCTTTAAGTTCCATGGTTACCTACTACTTGAACTCTTTACCTATAACCTCCATAACCTTAATGGTAAACAGATGTATTTTCCCTAATAAAAGGCAATCACCCCTTCAGCTGTGTGAGTCACCGGTTGAATTTGTGCTGTGAGATGGCTCAGTTACAAACTCTCTGAGATTCTGATTCTGTGACATCCACCCACACCCCATATTTTGGCCCAGTGCCTCCTCAGATTCTCAGCATCATTTGGTTTCCAGACCATTAGCCACTTGATCCATCTCTGCCACAGACATAGCTGACAAAGTAAGCATAGCCTCCCAGCAC
Source organism: Zapus hudsonius (assembly GCA_004024765.1). Classification (NCBI taxonomy): domain Eukaryota; kingdom Metazoa; phylum Chordata; class Mammalia; order Rodentia; family Dipodidae; genus Zapus; species Zapus hudsonius. Next base: position 23,089 of record PVHP010024849.1, read on the forward strand.
TGCTGTCTGAGATCAAACTGCTGTCTGAGTGGCAAACATGGAATCTATATCTTCTCCTGTAACTTCCACACCCTAAAGGCACACTCACTCACAGAATGTAGGGCATAGTTTCCTGAGCAGCTGCTGAAGGGATAATGAAACTTCCTAGTACAAGGGATTTAGGTACCCTTGGGACAAACTGATCAATGGGAAATGAGACAGGATGGAGCAGGATAGAACAATCCATTCTTCCTGCCTCTAATAGACTGTTCTGAGGCATAATTCCCTATGTGGCGGCACTGCTAAGAGACTAACTGTGTCTCTTCACAACTCATTGTAATGTAACCAGCAAACATTTCCTTGAATTGCTTCCCATCTTCTCCTGTTTTCTCTTCTCCCTCCTTCCACAGCCTCAGGATTATGCCTCCCAGGTGAAGCTTCAAGCACTTAATCCCTCTTCAGGCTTGATCTTTAAGGAAACTTTACTAAGATGGGTCACTATTTCTGAACAGATGGGCACATGATCCAAACTAAGCAAAGCAAAGCCTTCCCACAGATTTGAAATATAAATGCAGGAGAGACAGGAGTTCTCTTTTGGAGGCCTTGATCCTGTCATCCCTGCTTCTTGAAGAGAGCTTGCCTGAAAAAGAAGTCATCTGAGGAAGGCAGAGCTCAGGGCAAGGGGAGCCAGAGCCCTGACATTCTCATTCTTCTTATATATCTTTCATTGTTTTGTTTTTAATTAATTAATTTATTCATTTGCAAGCAGACACACACAAAGAGAGAGAGAGAGAGAGAGAGAGAGAGAGAGAATGGGTGTGTCAGGGCCTCTAGCCACTGCAAACAAGCTCCAGATGAAGGCACCACTTTGTGCATCTGGCTTTATGTGGGTACTGGGGAATCAAACCTGGGTTTTAGGCTTTGCAGGCAAACGCCTTTACCACTGAGCCATCTCTCCAGCCCTCAATGTTTTTTTTTTAAAACAGGGTCCTGGGGCTGGGGAGGATGGCTCAGTAATTAAAGGCATTTGCTTGCAAAGCCTGCAAGCCTGGGGTCAATTCCCCATCATCCACATAAAGCTGGACACAAAGCAGTTCATGTTTCTGGTGTTCATATGCAGTGGCAAGAAACTTTAGTGACTTTAGTGTATATATGTGTGCACACACAAGCATAAATGACATACATACAAAAATGTAACATAAAGAAAAACATTAAAAAATAAAGTCAGGGTCCTGCTATATAAGGCAGGCTGGCCTGAAACTCCCTATGTAGTCCAGACTGATCTTGAATGTTATGTACCCCAAGTTGGCCTTGAAGCTCTTCATCCTCCTGCCTCAGCCTCTTGAGTGCTGAGATTACAGGGGTATGCCACCACGCAGGGCTCTCCTGTTTTATCATTTATCTCTCTGAAGACCAGTGTTTAACAATCCATATCATATAAAACATGGTCACTCATAGATCCCAAGTAACTCCCATTCAAAAGGTCATCCAGAGCCAGGCTGGTAGTATATACCTATAATCCTAGCACTCAAGAGGAGGAGGCAGGAAGATTGGAAGTTCAAGACCAGCTACATAAGCATGTATGAGACCAGCATGGATTTCATGAGACCTTGTCTCAAAATAAAACAAGATAACTTCAGCTGGAAAACAAAACAAAACAAAATCAATTCATCTGGAAGCTGGGAGTAGTGGTGTACACCTGTACACAACAACAAAAAGATCTAATCTGGCACACATCTTTAATCCCAGCACTCAGGAGGCAGAGGCAGGAGGATCACCGTGAGTTCAGGGCCAGCCTGAGACTACATCATGAGTGCCAGGTCAGCCTGGGCTAGAGTGAGACCCTACCTCAAAAAAAACGAAAGAAAACATACGCATCCTTGTTATATAGCTTTCGCCGTGTTGGCCAGACTGTGATTCCAGATAAGGTTAGGGTGATACACATCTTGGTGACTCCAGTACCTTGTGAGGGCCTGGCAGTGTAATGTGTGCTTAACATCTGTTGGATGAGTGACTGCAAGTTAGCCAATTCATTCTCTGGCACATGGTACATACTCTGTAATTTAGTGTTAATTAAGTTTAGCAAAGGAAAGAAACTACAGAAGGTGCCCAAGAACCTTGGCTTGAAAACCTTGTTTGTAATGACCTTAGCATATTGCCTGGCACAGAGGAATTGATCAACAAGTGATCACTATAGTAATTAGTATTACCATATTATTAGTGGGGGATTAAGGTTTTATATTTTGTTGGAGTAAGGCCTCAAAAAAGGAAAATGAGAGCTAACATGAGCTGATGTCACTTAATCCTTAAACCAACTCAATGAGATGCCTATTTTGTATGTGTGGTTAAGACAGAGTTTGGTACAGGAGCAAAGGCTGACCTGAACTCCCGATCACTGATGCTCCTGCCTTTACCTCCCCAGTGAGATCACAGGCACCACTGTGCCAGGCAAGGTGGGTTTTATTACGCTAAATAAATGTAAAGAAAGAGCTGGGGGGGGTGGGTGCACACCTTTAGTACCAGCAATTGGGAGACAGAGGCAAGAGGATCGCCTTGAGTTTGAGGCCACCCTGAGACTACATAGTGAATTCCAGGTCAGCCTGGGCTAGAGCGAGACCCTACCTTGAAAAACAAACGAAAGAAAGAAAAAGAAAGAAAGAAAGAAAGAAAGAAAGAAAGAAAGAAAGAAAGAAAGAAAGAAAGAAAGAAAGAAAGAAAGAAAAAGAAAGAAAGAGATGCAATTTTTACAAGGTCATTCAACTCAGACACGGCAGGACTGGCATTGAATGGAAGTTTACCTGAATATAGAGTTCAGTCTCCAAACACCAAGTTGTGGGAGCCAGAAGGCAGGAAGAATCTCAAAGGGGAACCTAAGGAAGAGAAATCTGGAACCAAACATCATTCTGCTTTCTTTTCTTTTCTTTTCTTTTCTTTCTTTCTTTCTTTCTTTCTTTCTTTCTTTCTTTCTTTCTTTCTTTCTTTCTTT
>PVHP010024850.1:0-26085 GCA_004024765.1 Zapus hudsonius
ATCTGACTGTTTTGCAGGGCTGGGGCTGGGGCTGGGGCCTGGAGCCTCTTGCATGTTGGGCAAGTGCACTAACCCTGGACTGCCTCCCAGGCCTGACAAATCATCTGAACCCTGGAGCCTACCACCAAGCCATGAAGTGAAGCTGAAGCTTTGCTTCCTAGGCATTGCTGCCCATCTGCTTTTGCCTAATTCTGTTTCCTTCCCCTTCCTTCAATAGATGTGGATCCACAGGGCATTCCCTGAAAATCTCAGCACAGGAAACTCCATGTCCAGGGAGCCAGACCCATGACAACACCTCCATGCAAGGACCACACATTCAAGTGCCTTCAGGGAAAGAGCTGGCTTTGTTTCACACTTCTAGAAGTGTTGAGAATTAGGTAAACTGCGGATATCAGGTCTTGTGTAAAAATTTTTTAAATGGCTGACAACCTTGTACTCTAGACAATGTGTATGAGTTTGCTTATTCTGGAGGCCTCAATATATGACCTCTGCTTGAGGGGGTACTTCTCGTCCATTAGTGACTATACTAGGACCTGCCTTTGGTGATGTTTCAGCATGCTTCAGTATCTAAAAGCATCACCAACTCCTGGTGAAGTTGTCAAAGGAGTTTCTGATCCTGCCAGAGTGAACCCCAGACTGAACCGCAGGGTCCTAAGGCAGTGCCCGTCATGAAACCCACCTACAGCCAGCCTCCTTCTGTGATCCTGGCATCCTCCCTTCACATGTTTGCTCTGTAGACTGAAGTTTTCTTGTTTCTTCTGGGAAGAGCAGGCTCCTGACCTCATGAGCTAGTGCTAAGGCCTGAGACAGAGAGGTGGGCTATAAGAATTCAGCCAGTCAACAAAGCTTTTTATTTGAGGTTTTCAATAGGATCTCACTGTATAGCTCAGGCTGGTCTTGAACCCAGGATCTTTCTGCCTCTGCCTCCCAAGAGCTAGGATTACAGGCATGTGCCACCACACCTGGCTTCAAATGCCACTTTAGATGGGAATTGACTCATACGCAGTGGTCAGTATGGTTACCATTTGCTTGGTGGAGCCATACCCCTTTTTGAGGGATAGAAGTGATCCCAGTCACATGTGGTCTGGCCTTTTTGTTCTTGGTCAGAGTCACTGTGGTCCCCCTTGCTGAGTGGCTTTTATTGAGCCAGAGAACAAAGTAGGAACACAGTGGTCCTCACTTCCCCAGTGCCTTCCACTCATCATGTCTATGAGCAGATGAACTTGAACCTTTGAAATGATGTCTTTAGATACAAATCACCTGCTCAGGTGTCGTAAGGCTATGGTTTGACAAACCATGTTTCTGGAAGACATTGTGGGCCACATACTGTTCAGGGCTCTCATGGTTTGTGAGTACCAAACTCAATTATGTGGGCTTCCCATGAAAAGGAAAGAAGACCGAAATAAACATTGTTCCTCTTGCTTTTAGTTACTGCATTTTATTATTTTTTTTATTTTAATTTTAATTTTTTTGGTTTTTTGAGGTAGGGTCTCACTCTATCCCAGGTTGACCTGGAATTCACTATGTAGTCTCAGGGTGCCTTGAACTCATGGTGATCCTCCTAACTCTGCCTCCCGAGTGCTAGTTACTGCATTTTAGTAGACCTTAAAAATCACAATATTTTGGACACAGACTCTCAGTCTGTGTAGCCCAAGTTGTTCTGAACTCACCATGTGGCCCAGACTAGCCTTGAACTCATGGCAATCTACATGCCTCAGCCTTTCGAGTGCTGGGATTACATGTATGACCTACCATGCTCAGTCACAAATCACTATTTTTGGACAGGGACAGAAGTTCAGTGGCAGGATGCTTGCCTCATATGTGTAAGGCCCTGGGGTCAATCTCTACCATTGCAAAATAAAACCGTTACAAATTTTGGAGACCATGAAGCTGAGCAATGTGTTGTTAGTTTTCCAATGGCTCTGATGTAGGTAACACCTGTGGTGTGTGTGTGTGTGTGTGTGTGTGTGTGTGTGTGTGTGTGTGTGTGTGTTATGACAATAATGGCTGCCTGATTTGCTTTGGGGGAACTTGAAGGACACTTCTGTTGTTTCTTCACTTGTGCCCAGGTGTCCAAAGGGCACCCTTTTGACATCCAAGGGCATCCTATATTATGCTCACCTGCCTCGCCACTCACTGCTTCTGTGATTGGCACAGTGTGAGGAGGCTAAGTGGGCCTGGCTGGTAACAGGAGCCCACGAACAGGGCCAGGCTTGGAATTAAGGAATCAGCGACACAGTGAAGACCAGAGGGTGAAACAGAAAAAACGGTTTTAATGGGGAAAAAAGTTTATTAAGAAGACACAAACAGCTCTAGCTATATAAAGAATACAGTTCAATTGCTGGTAGCAAGCCAGTAATGAATTTTAAAAAAAGGTAAAGAAAGAAAAGAAACCCCTTTTGTTATATCACCCCACAGGGGGGCTCCCTCCCGCTTTGTGTTGGGAATCCTACAAAGACTGGGCTGGTGGTCTCTCCCGGGAGGTTGGATCCAGGGACACAGTCCCATCACTGGGGGTGGCTCTGTCTTTGACTATCAGTGTAAAACGTTGCTCTGCACATTTCTATTTCTCGTTTGTCTTCAGTGCACTGCTAGCCCAGGGAGCACCAACTGTCAGCACTAACCCAATAAAAAGTAGCCCCTGACTCCACGGTTTGGCTGGCCAATCCTCAGTCCCTGTTTGCTTTTTGGCCAGTGTAGTACTTTCATGTCTTTAGGGCCCAAGGCCCAACTCTGCCTCTTTCCCTTCCTAATTCTGAAAATTCTAAGAAGGCAGAAAGGAACCATTTCATGGATTCTCTGAAATAAGGAAATCCTAAAAGTTACTCGTGTCTCTGATTTTTAATCTAAATTTTAGAAAATGGGCAGATCCCTCGGCTCAAATGATAGAAATAAAACAAAAGGACTTAAAATGTGAATTTGTTGAGCTATGAAAAGGTACAGCTCTCAAAGGCTTATGTCTGAATGACAGAGTCCACATGCTATTACAGCGCCAGCTCTATGGATGTTGGAGTGTCCAGGAGTGTCACAGAGGAGTTCCTTTCAATCAGAAGTGTCCAATATTTAGGCTACTGTAGGTCATAATGGACAAAGAAGAATTGTCTTGAGCCACACATTCAATATGATGGCTCCATGGGAAGGAGCCAACACAAGCCAATGGAAAGAAGGCCTCAAAAGATGAGAGGAGTGGGCTGGAGAGATGGCTCAGCAGTTAAGGCACTTGCCTCCAGTGCCTAAGGCCCTGGGTTCAATTCCCCAGGACCCACATAAGCCAGACCCACAAGGTGGTGGCCCTGGTGTGCTCTCTCTCTCTCTCTCTCATTGAAAATGAATAAATAAAATATTAAAAAAAAGACGAGAGGAGTGATGCCTCAGGACTCCTACCATCCCCTCATCCTTCACTAGTCTTATGAGACCTGAGCCAATGAGAGCACTGGATGCTGTGTACGTGCATTTGTCACACACGCACACACACAAATGTGTGTATGATACGTTAGTGGATGCAGCCCTCACTGCCAAGTGGAGAAAGCACATACCAGTACACACGCTTTGGGCACTGGTATCTCCCAGTTTGTTACACAGTGAGTGTGAGAATGGGAATTTGAGCCCAGACTCTGGAAAACTTGAGGGGTGGGAATAGGAGTGGGTTGGAGAGAGAAGTGAAGACAAGAGAAGGAGGTGGTATGTCATTTAATGCTCATGGTTGTGGGGCTGTGTGGGGCATCCTCAGCTGCCCATTCTGGAGGAGCAGAGGCTCTCAAGTCTGGCAGAAACTATGAGCCCAAAATACCTCCCACATTCTATTGGTTCTTTTCTGGAGTTGTGTTCTGTATCTACTGCCATATCCAAACCACAGTAGGAAACAGAAACATGAATACTCTATGTTTAAGACCAGCCTGTGGAGTCAGGAGCCTAGTGATTTCTCCAGGAAATCGCAAACTGGCCTGGAATCTTGTGGCCTGTGCTACTGGACTTTTGAATGACAGTGCCCTGAACCCGTGATAAGACAGTGTGACTCAAGATAGGGTGAGCCCATACAGGACAAAAGAACTAAGAAAACTTAGAAATCCATTCTTTCCCACTAGCTTACTCAAAACTTGGGAAACAGAGGCACACTGCATTCCAAGACATATCCACAGAAGAGAATGAGGATTTCTGTACCAAGGTAGTCAGTGATGAGAGGAAAGAGGGAGGGAGAGAGAGAGAGAACTGGACATGCAGGCCCTCTCCACCTGTCCACATGCAAGCAGACTGGTCTGACAGTGCAGTGGGCGTGAGGACAGTTAGCTACAGCATCTGGTACATGACACAGTTATCACATGGGCCAAGTCACAGAAATGGAAGTCTGAATGAGGGGTCCACAAAGTATGACAAGTGACTCAAATCCAGCTTAAAGCTTTGCATGGCCCATGAGCTACGGTATTATATTTTTCATGTTACAAGAGGTGTAAAACACATGAATGAGCAGTCACAGCAAACAAGAATATGCTGTAGACCAACAATTACTCTAAAACAATTACTCTCTGGCAGTTTGCAGAAAAAGTTTATCAATTCCTGTTACAAGTGATGGAAAAAATACCACTAGTCTCTGGTGATAGAAGCCTCTGAGCATGCTTGAGAAGGAAAGCCAGAGGAGGTCCAGGAGAAACTAAGGAAAAATAGAAAGAACTAGAAATATTGCTCAATATGATTATCATAGTCCTCAAGGTGCAATGCTTTGCTATGGACAGTGAGGTGCACATGAACTATGGAAGGAGGCCCAAGGATAACTAAAGTGAGCACACTAAGGAACCTTCAAGCAAAGAATGTTTTGGAAAACAGGCTAAATATAGGAATCAATACTGATTAAGAAACTGTTATTGTCTGTTAAGACAGAGTTGGAATTTGAGCCCAGGGATTGGCAAAATGTCACAACAAGTAAAGTTTCTAGAATACAATGTAGTAGCTTGTGAGCATCTGAAGATTTCTCAAAAAGATTAGGAAGGGGAAGATTATAGTAAATTCTAGGAAAACTAATGTTGGTTTGCCCTACCTTAAATAAATACCGAGTACAAAAATTCACCCTAAGAAGTAATTAGGGACCTTAAGGAATGACGATAAGAAGAGTCTTGATTTATTCAAAAGAAGTCCCTAGAAGACTCCCTTACAGAGAAGCTTTCCTACTAAAAAATGAAATTTGATCTATAAAAATCCATTTTTCACACAGCCTTTAGGGAAAACACCTATTGTACAAAGTCGAGCACAGACACTGAATGTGGAGGGAACGAAACAAAGGTTTTAAACTCAAAATCAGACTTATCTTTGGATTCATGAACTAAAGAACTTTTCAGCATGTTCCCTTAAAGCAGATATATATATATATATCTGCTTTATATATATTTATATATGTGTGTATATATATACACATATATATGTATATATATATACACACATAATTTTTTCCACTGAAATACCTGGGAAATTCATGAGTCATTAAAGTCAAAGCCAGCTATGGGTCTTCTATAAATGTAGTGCTTCAAAGGACAAAACACTCGGCCAGGGCCAGAAGCCCTGGAATTGAGGCTGGGCCCTGAATCACAACTCAGTATGTGACTTTGAGAAAGCCATTTGACCTTTTGGGGCCTCCATTTCCTCATCCATAAAATGAAAGAGGTTGGTCCCTTTCAGTTCTCACATTCTTTGATTATAGATAAATATAGAAACAAGATAAATACAACAATTTGGAAATAAGAAATTTTCCCCCAAAATAAGCTTTGGAGTCAGTAGAAAAAAGTAGCAATGAAATATAATAAAAAGAATAAAAATTTTAAATTTAACTACTAGCCAGAGTAAATATATCTCATTTAAAAAGTAATGAAAAGGTTTGTAATTTACAATTGATCAGGATACATCAAAACATACATATTGGTATTTCTTAACTATTGGACATATGGAGGAAGGAGCAGGTTTAAGTGACTGATACAAAGAACACAACGCTGTGTTTGCATGCATAACATTTTATAAAATTGGACATTATAGAAGCTCAACACCACATAAGGAATTAATTTCTATAAATCTTGGTATTACAAAGAGGCTGAGAGGGGTTAATTGGTTGTTCTGGTTCGGTTTTTGTTTTGGGGTTCGTTGCTATCAAATTTGACACTTTAGGCAGATTCTCAAAATCAAGTATACCTTTGCCAGAGCCCTCCTAGAAAACAGCCACAACAGGACAAGTTATTCAAGGGCTGGCAATACCAAACAAACCAAACACGTTTCCCTCTTTTACTTGTGAATTAAAAAAAATTAACCCAAACCAGGCCAGATGTTCTGGTTAAGTAATATCAAAGGCTTTGTCATTGTGTGAGTAGATTCAATTTGATAATTTCTTACTATTAAGTAAATGCATGCTTGACCAAGATGATGATAATCCATCTCTTGGCTAGAGACTGACAATTGAAATAGAGGCAAAGGTTGGGATCTGGAGAGACATGGCTCTAGTGATTTGGGAGATTGAAGGAATAATCTCTTTCTCTCTCTCTTTCTCTCCAGGGAAACTACGGCTGTTTCTAGTTCCAGGACCACTGGCCTAGATTTAGGGCTTTACTGAACAAAACTATATACTTATGTCACATAATCTGTCATGCAAATTTTTTGCTAAACTTCTTAAAGTGCCTCAAATATGTGTCTATAACCATTTATAACTTTAGTCTTCTATACATCTATTTCAAAATATTCTAAGACTTGGATTATTTCATATCATTTAAAAATCTTTATACTATTTGCTGCCTTTTAACAAAGGCACTTTTTGTACCTTTTCCTACTCTCTTGTCCTTTTCTTTGTCACATGCAAAGGCATTGAAGGGACTAGATGCTCTGGTTTACATATGGTCTCATTCTTACATCAAGCTGAAGTCATAGCACATAACAGAAATAAAATAATGTGTGTGGGGGAGCAGAGGCCTATGTTTACTAAGTTGTATCTCAAATAAATTTAGTAATTATCACCAGTACTGGACGACTGACATCGAAAAGACATGGATTGAACAGTTTTGCCTTTCACAAATATGACACACTTTCACAAACTTCTTAAATCTTTGTATTTTTACCCAAATGGTAATATTAATTTCCTTTACACAAATATGTTAATGTACAATATGAATGACTAATCTAGGCCTTCTCAGAGGCTTTTCCATAGCCTCTGCTGAGAGTTTCTTGGTAGTAACCATATTGAATAGTATGGGATATCCAGGTAATTTAATTGACCATCAGCTACTAAATACAATGATTCCAGGAGATAAAGATATTTCTATACTCTGGGGTTAGCGGTCAGGGAATCTAGCCATTCTAGGATGAAAATTATACTTCTACAACTAGTTGATGCCTAACATTCTACAAGTAGAACTTCGTTCCTTTGGCTTAAGGCTTTTCCCCTGTTAAAATGCAAACAACCCTCAGAAGAGGTAGCATTAAGCCTCATAATCGCAAAGTAAATGAGTTTATCCCTTTCCTGAGAGCACTGCTTTTTTTTCTTAGAGAGAAGGAAAACAAAGTAGGAGGCACTGAGGAGAGTTGGTGCTGGGCCAAAAGGACCAGGGAGAATGGAATAGAAATAACATAGGATTGAAGGAATAGACCTCCAACTCACCCACTGCTGTTGAAGGGCTGTCCCCATGGGTGCTAATTTGCCATGTGGATCAGGCTACTTAGAAATCAATTATGTTTTCAGATAATACTGAAGATTGTTTAATGCCTAGACATATACAGGTTTCAGACAGTGAATGGAACAATAGCAAGAACTTTTGGTACAGCAACAGATAGGACATTATCATCCTACATCAGAAGAACCATACTTGGAAGAAGAGCAACTGATACTAATTTACAGAGTGAAAATCACAGGACCAGGACAAGGGTAAGGCACTTGCAGGGTCCTGAAAGTGAGCATCTCCTTAAATTTTGCACCCTTGGTACCTCAGTAGCCTCACCCTAGTCCTGGCCCTGGCAAATCATATTAAAGTAAAAGCTCACCATTTTATCATAGATTTGGCAAACACAGAAGGCAGAAGCAGTGAGGAACAGAGGACTGAGCACTCAATTGGCTTTTTTCCTGACTGGTTCAGGGATGAGGAAGAGGACAGGTGCATGGGCAGATCTGCTGAGGGTGACAGGTACATAGAGACTGAAGTTGGATATGTTATCTAGACAAAGTGGACATCAGACAAAATGCTTTGTTAGTGGGTGTTGGGGGCTTGGAAACTCTCCTGTCTTTGCATATTCAAGGTCATTTCTCAAGATCTGCTGGTCATCTTGTGGCCACTAAGCTAATGTGAGTCAGCTGGCTGCCTGTGGCCTTGCCTTCTTCATGGTAGAGCTGTTGGCTAGGTGTGTAGTTCATGGTTATTGGGACTGAGGGACAAGTTGGGGTATAGTGGGAGGCCCAAATGGGCCAAGTAGTGCAGACCAGCAGAGCCAACCTTTGTATTGAGAATAACTTATTCTCTTACCATACACATTTGAACCACACCTATGTAATGAATACCCAGCAAATGCAAATCACTTAAGCTACCCATTAACTGTCTCTTTGGGGGATGGCTTTCTCTACTCTTGACTGGGCTGAAGCCACTTTAGAACACTTACCTACTACTGGTTGGAATTGGAAGGAAATCAGGGGACACAAAAGACTTGAAGTGTAGGCTGACCTCCTGGGGCCAAGTTCATTTCATACCAACTTCTTGTATCTTCTACCTCTTGAGATTATTCTCATTCTTACATCTGTCATGTTTCCTGAGAGGGACTTTCCACCCCCTCCTATAGCTGTGGCAGGCAGCAGACACTGTGCTAAATTTTGGGTGAGGGAGAGTTATGGTATTAAGGACAGGGGAGAGATTGGGTGCTAGGAGTAGGAAAGATAGTTCATGTTATGCTAATTAATGACTGGTAGAATTTGTTTACAATTTGATTGCTTGTTGAGACTAGTTAGTTCCACCTGTTACAAAATATTGAATGAATATTCCTAGTCCTACATGTTATCTGTGATGGTAGAGTCTCTGTCCCAAATCCTCTTGTGATAATGTGACACCACTGGGCATTTGGGGGTCATAATGATGATGCAGAAGATGTTCTAAATATTCCATACATACAGAGTTTTGTTGAGAAAAACAAGAATTTAGGCAATTGAAAAATACCAAGGTGTCTGAAAATTCAGCTTTACAATCTTTTGGGAAAACTTCCAGAGGTAGCAAGGTGGAAGAGCGAGAAGGAACAAACAAGAGGTTTCTAGAGAAATCAGCAAAAGTAAATGAGGCCCACACTCTTGTACTTTAGAGTTCAGTTATTCATAATGGTTCTCCAAGAGCAGGCCCTGGCAGCCTTTTGCTCTGATTAGGCAAAATCACAAGCACTGCTTCGTTGCCCTACAGAGGAAAATGTTATTTTGGGGGAATTCTGATTGAGGGATAAAAAACATTAGCATTCATATATAAACCAAAGCCAGGAATGAATCTTATTTTGTTTCAGGTAAAACCTATGACACTTGGTTAAGACCTTCAAACCAAATAGTTCAAAAGTAACTGGGGCTTCCCTAGCTGTCTGTTATTTTAAGTGGCTTCTTTCTCAAGCAGAGAGACAGATAAAAGTGCTAGTTGCATTGAGCCTAGCCTATTCCCATTAGTCTAAATTCAGAACAGGACTAACCAAAGGCCTAGGCCTATGACTTCTATTTGAGAGCCCCAAGTCTTTTCAATATTTAATATATTTTCTTTCAGCTGTTCTGTGTGGTTGGACTGTGAACAGTTAAGCTAAGAGCTTGCTTCTTATTGGTGAGGAATGTGACCTATCAAAAGTGACTGCTGCTTATTTCTGAAACTTTTACTGCATTCTCCAGACTGACCAGCTACTGGGTTGGGTCATGCAGGAAGAAGGGGTCAGGGGATACTTTCTGTGAATCAGGCTTCAATTTCATTTAACTTTTCCTTTGGCCTCTTAGGACTAGCATATAATGAACTTTCCAACACTGGTCTGCACATTTTGTTTAGTGCTTTGCCTAGCTTGTCCCCAGAAGCTCAGAAATCAGACATACAGAAATCAGATGAATCACTGCTCTTGCTTTGTTTACAAAATTGAGTTGACAAGAATGGTTAGTGCCTATTAGCTTTGAATGAGAAGGAGTCATGATGACTGATCTGGAACTCTTTCAGCATTCCATTTACCCTAGTTACTATACTCTTGCTCCATCATGGTTAACTAAAAGTTGGTCAAACAGCAGAACATAAATAGAAAAAGGTAGCCCTTTTTGTGTTATGGGCCATAGTAACTTCCAAGACTGCCTTTTAGATTCGGGGTAAATCCTTTTAGTCTACAAGTTCTTAGGTTTTGGAACAGAGTCAGAATTCCTTTAAACAAAACTCAAACAACCACAAAACGCCACCTGAATTGAATGGTGTGGGGCACGATGCACTTACTTTCTCTACTCCTGGAGCCTTTGATGATGCTGGGCCTTCACCTAATTACTTCCTGTAATGAATGGTACGTGCAAATGAAACAAGAGTACTTGGAGTTCAGCATGAGCTGGGCACACATCCTTGCTACCCATGCTGACAGACAACTTGAAGGACCTCGAGATGCCCATGTGAGTTATCTTGGCTAGATGTGAGTGAATAAACACTCCATTCATTCACCAAGCTTGCTTCATCCAACGCTACCCAAGTCCTGACCTTTTCTAGCTAATGGGGGGAATCCTAAAAGTTTATTAAAACTCATCACCCTGATCTCCGCATAGACAACCAAACTGAAAAAGGCATGAAGTTTCGGGATTGAGTGACATTCATATTTTGCACCACAAAAGCCATCTAATCAGCCCCATGCTGAAGTAAGTGCACACCTGCAAAACTCTTGCAAGAGGAGAGGAGAGTCACACTGTGGTTAAGGAGGCCTCAGTGTCTTTCTGTGTCTGCACATAGGGCTGTCAAAACCCCTCCCCCTGGAGGAGAGTAGATAATCAGCATTGGAAATGGAACCCTCTGCCCCTACCCCTGGTTTAGCTGCCCCTAATCTGCTCTCCCACTGTGCCTCTCTCAGTGACAGGAGCTGGTGGATGAAGCAGTTGGGACATTGACAAGTTGGCACACACACCCTTGCATCTGAGCATTTCTTCTTAGTGCCCATCACTGGGAGACAATAAGGAGGACTCCGGTGGTGGTCAGTCATGGCAAGGGAAGAAGCATGGAAATGGAGACTGTCTGAAGCCTATTCGAGTGCCCGATGATCTCAGTTCTCGTTGTGCTGGCCTCTCTGCCATCTAGAGTGTGAGTAAATGTCAAAGAAATGGAGGCTCTTTTGTTGCTCCGTGATTCCTTTCTAAAACCCTTTGTCTTGCTCCTTCTCTACTGAAGTAGAGTAACTAGTAGGTAAACTTTGTTGTGGAAAGCAGGGTTTAGGTACTAGGATTATCGGTGGCTTCATAGTCTTTTGAAAACTGTGCAATAATTCTTCGAGCCAGTGGATTAGTGGTCTTCAATAGCTCTGCTGCTGATGGACGGGATCTGGGAGTTGCCTTACTTCCCTTCTTCTGGAGCAAGGCCTTGAAATCGTCATTTCTTCCAGCATCTAGGCTGGTACTGCCACTCGGTGCTGTGGTGGCAGCAGACTCACTGATGGGGGAATCATCCATGTTCTTAATTGGCGAGTGGGAGCTGGGTCTGCTGCCTGCAAAGCCCTCCCCAGGCTCCTTCCAGCCCAGCAGCTTTCTTTTGGACCTAAAAACAAGAGATAGTCTAGTCTTAGTGAATTTGGGGAGCAGGCAATTAGCAAAGAAAGCTTCTGGCTAGGGATGTGATTGAGAACATGAATATGACAATCTTGTAAACATCATGTTAACTGGCTTTCTCTCTCAGCTTTAAGCCCTCAGGTCCCTTGTGGGGGTCCCCTGTCCTCCACATACCTTTCATTGCCCACAATTGGGTCCTAAAAGCTCAGTCCTGCCCTGATTTAAGGATAAATTTGAGGAGCCAAGGCCAATAGTTCCGTGACAGAATCAGGATAGCTAGGAGTTTGGTCTTGTTCTGAACTGGTGCTCCAGCTCTGATAGCTGGGCTCTTAGATCCAGGTCATTTAGCCCCTGCTTCATGCCCCTCAGCCCCAACTATTCCCCTTCTGAGTCCCCACTATCATATGACACTCAGGGTCCCAAGTCACCCCTTGAGGGGATTTTTTTGTGGCATAAGAAATTCTGTGAAGGGTTAAACGTCTCTGAATGTAGACAGAGCTGTGAGAGGGCAGATGGAGCTACAATAGGCTAAGCAGTTGCTAGGAGACGAGGGGCCTCTCTCTAAGCACCTGGTCTTCTCTTCCCCTTTCCTCCCCTCCTCCCATTTACTCAAAGGCGTCAGTGAATTTGAGATGTGAGGCCCTGGACTGTATTCATATTTGTGGGCATCTGGACTTAATCTCCAGTGGTAATTCTAATATCTGCTTAGAGGTAGACATTTTTTCTTAACTAGAAAAAGGGAAGGTAATTGCAATTACAATGAATGGAAAATGGTCCAAACCTGTGTATCACAGTAAATAAATCTTCAGTTGTACGTGAAGTCACAAACACGTCATCATCCTCTTCTGCAATCCATTCGGCTGTTTTATCACTGATTAAACTTTTCTCTTTGGTGCTTGGTTCCACATAACTCCCTAGGCATATGAACCAGAAAGAATGACCATAATAGAGAGGAGCAAACACGTTCAATCTTATGTTATTTCACTTGTTAATTAAAGCAACTCTGGATGGGCGGTAGGATAGAGATTTTTAATATCATCATGTTGCAGAGGAATAACAAGAAGTTCAAAAGGTTAGTGAGTTGCCCCATGGTGAAGACTGGCTCAGGTCCCTGTTCCCATATGCCCTTTTCATTACAAGTGGTCTGAGCATGCTTTTGTTTTATTTATTTGTATGTTTATTTTTATTATTCTTTTTAAATTTGATTTATTTAAGAGAAGGGGAGTGCACCAGGGCCTATTGCTGCTGCAAAAGAACTGGGGCCACACGTGCCACATTGTGCTTTTGGCTTTATGTGGGTATTGGGAAATCAAACCCAGGCCTACAGGCTTTGCAAGCAAGCACCTTTAACTACTGAGCCACCTCCCCAGCCCTTGTCTGTTTATTTTCATTATTTATTTATTTATTTATTTTATTTTTTGGCTTTTCAAGGTAGGGTCTCACTCTAGCCCCAGCTGACCTGGAACTCACTCTGTAGTCCCAAGCTGCCCTTGAACTCAGCGATCCTCCTACCTCTGCCTCCTGAGTGCTGGGATTAAAGGCATGCATCACCATGTTCAGCTTGTCTGCTTATTTTTTCATTTTTAAATTTTTATTTTTTTATTTGTAAGCAGAGAAAGATAGAAAAGAGACTGAGAAAAATGGCTGCTACAAATGAATTCCAGATACATGTGCTACTTTGCGCATCTGTCTTTATGTAGGTACTGGGGACTCAAACTTGAGTCATTGGGATTTACAAGCAAGCGCCTCAACTGCTGAGCCATCTCCCCAGCCCTTGTCTATTTAAAAATTTTTTTTTGTTTTTTTGAGGCAGGATCTCACTTGAGCCCAGGCTAACCTGAAATTCACTATGTAGCTCAAGGTGGCCTCAAACTCATGGCAATTCTCCTATCTCTGCCTCCTGATTGCTAGGATTAAAGGCGTGCAGCCCCTTGCCTAGCTTTGTCTGTTTATTTTATTTTTTTTATAAAGCTACCTTTTTTTAAAATTATATTTTATTTATTCATTTCAATGCAGAGAGAGAGAGAGAGAGAGAGAGAGAGAGAGAGAGAGAGAGAGAGCACACCAGGGCCACCACCTTGTGGGTCTGGCTTATGTGGGTCTTGGGGAATTGAACTCGGGGTCTTAGGCACTGGAGGCAAGTGCCTTACCCGCTGAGCCATCTCTCCAGCCTGTCTGTTTATTTTCTGATGCAGGTGTTGGAAACAAAGATTGTGTATATGCTAGACACACTTTCTGTCACTAAGCTATATCCCCAGCCCCTCTTGTTTCAAATACATTATTTTTAAAAAATCAAGGAACTAAAGCCAAGTATGGTGGTGCATGTCTTTAATCCCAGCACTTGGGTGGCAGAGATAGGAGGATCGCCATTACCATGAGTGAGGCTAGCCTGTGACTACATAGTGAATTCCAAGTCAGCCTGGGCTAGAGTGAGACCCAACTTAAAAAAAATAAAAATAGGGCTAGGGGGATGGCTTAGCGGTTAAGGCACTTGCCTCCAGTGCCTAGGGCCCCAGGTTCAATTCCCCGGTACCCACATACGCCAGACCCACAAGGTGGTGGCCCTGGTACCCTCTCTCTCTCTCTCTCTCTCTCTCTCTCTCTCTCTGCCTGTATCTCTCTGCTTGAAAATGAATAAATATTTAAAAAACAAACAAACAAAACAAAAAAAATTTAAAAAATAAAAAATAAAAATAAATAAATAAATAAAAATAAAAAAATACAAGGAGAAAGGAAAATCCAGGAACTGAGAACTATGTAAAGCAATATACTCACCCAGTTGGTGGGAGGGGGACCTACATGAATCTGAGGGAACCTGTGGAGTCTGAGGAAGTGTATCTGAAAATGACACATGCCTTTGTTGCGTCTGCTTGCTTTAGTCACAGCGATTAAAATACTGAAAGTCCAAATCAGCTTAAAGAAGTTCATTATATTCTGATGTTTGGTGTTAAGGGTTTGAAAGGGATAAGAAACATAGATGAGCTATTAGGACATTAAGTCAAATAAGCCAATCATCAATAAGATGACAACTGTGCGATTCCACTTACATGAGGTACCCAGAGTAGTCAAACTCATAGACCAGAGAGTAATAAAGTGGCTGTTAGGGCCTAGGGGGAAAAGGAAATGGAGAGTTGCTGGAGGGATATAGACTTTTATTTTTACAAGATGGAAGGAGTTCTGGAGGAGAGCTGCTCAGTAATGTGCATGTACTAAAGAATAATATATAACTAATGTGCATGTACTAAAGAATAACTGCATGCTTGGGAGTTGATTGTGAATTTGAGGCTAGCCTGGACTATATAGTGAAACTGTTTCAAAAAAGGAGGTTAAAATAGCAAATGCTACATATACTTTACAATTTAAAAAGTTACAGGAATAAAGAGACTGAGAATCATTAATTAGTCTAGTCTTGTGGGTCAGGAAGAGTTAGACTCAAACCATCCCAGGAAGAGTGCTTCCTTCTCTCTGGAAGACACTGAGAAAGGGTGTAAACAGTAGCTCAATCCGTTGTTTTGGAGCACTATGAGACTGCTAGGGGGCACTTGAACTTCGTCTGGAGGACACTGAACCTTGTGCATGAATATAAATTTAGTGCAGCCAATAAAAAGTACTGTCTACTGATGTAGTGGGCAGAGTTGCGTGTCTCACTGGGAAAATAGGCTCCTGAACACCTAGTGTTCTAAGGCCTCATTTGATTTCATTATCTCAGTGCCTGAGCCAAGGGTAGACTGGCCCAGACTTGGCCTTGGAGATCTGCCCCGGGTCCAGTCTTGATCTCTAGGATGGTAAGGCCAACCCATAGTTCCTATTCAGAGTAGCCCAAAGCTGTCAGAGGAGTCCCCTGTGGATGTGGATATCCTGGGGCCTCTGCTCTGTCTCTGGCACTCTGCCCTCACTCACCCCCCCCCACAAAAAACCTCCTGGATTGGCGGGAAAAGCAAGCAGTTTACTAACCTGGAGAACTTGCCTCCTTTTCACTGTCAACCTGCGGAGCCAATGTCATCCTTTTACCAGGTGACTTCAGGTCATCTCCGGAGGTGGGGCACTTGGTATCTTCCTCCAGAGTGATGATGGGGCTGACAGGCATCCTCGGTTCTCCAACACAGGCTTCCATCTGAGCTCCAGGGGAGGTGAAAGGCAGGTATAGCATGCTGGGCTTTTTTGGTACCGGAGGTGGAATCTTGCCTGTCTTTTTCTCAGCTTCTTCCTGGCTCTGGAGGCTAATTCTTTCAGACAGGGCTCTCACCTTGGGGCCCTCCTCCTCCATATTTGCCTGGGTGGTTTGCTGTGTTCCTGAGAAGAAAGCACCAGAGGAACTGGCAGGGGGTGTGTAAATAAGAGCCGAGGGTGCTGTCGACTCCCCAGGGCTCCTGCCACCAGGGAAGCTAGATGACTTTGGTTTCTGCACCATGGTGTAGCTGTCTTGGGGGTGTGGCCTCATGTGTAGAATGGAGCTCTTAGGAGTAGTAGCCAAGGTAGATGAAGTCAGTAAGTACTCCCCAGGGACAAGGGGTTGCTTGTGAACCAAACTTGGAGGCCTTCGGGCTAGTGGAGGTTTCTCAGCTATGGGAGGTTTCACCTTTCTCTCTGGCAAGGAGAAGACTTCTTCTGCTCCAGGTTCCTCTGAGTAATCTGGGCTGTCAATGTCATCTTCTGGCTCAGACTTGCTGACTGATCTCAGGTGAACAGAACGAAGGTCAGACTGAGTAACCATGGGCATAATTGGCTGGTTAGGACTAGTTTTCTGCGCCAGTTTGGCCCCAAAATTGGTATCAGAGTGATGACGGCTCACCTTGGCTTTGCTTCGGATGGAGATGCTCATCCCAGACAGATCCAGGTTAGTTGAAGAGGTCAATGGTAGGTCAAATGACAGCCGTGACTTGCAAATCTTCTCCATTGGTGATGTTGGGGGCAGTGACGACTTTCTTTCGGGTACCACTGGTCGTACCCGGACACCAGTGCTTGGTGGGGGTAAGTGGCCCAGGGTCAGGGCCATGGAGACAGTGGGTGTAGGTGTCTCTGACTGGCTAGAGTACCCACTGGAGGGGGACATCAATCCAGTGGGCCTTCCAGGGGAGGATATGTCCCTGGCTTCCACTTCGATAGACAGTTGAGAAGGGGTTGTGGCTCTGGAGGTGGAGGGGGAGGCTAGAGACTCAGAACTGCCCTGCACTTGAGTGCACTCGATGATTGTGGTGCCAGTGGTGGTGCTGGAGCTAGACAAGGATTGGTAGGTATCACCCGACTTCCAGTCAGTCAGATACCAGTGGTGGGAAAACTGTGTACCTTCTGGATCTTTGAGGGTTGGCACAGCTGGGTGACCCTGAGCATCTGGGTGAGATGAATGATGTCCTTGGTGTTCCAAGGACAGGCAAAGACTCCTGGGCCTCTGGTCCTTGGGCAGTGCTGAGCCACCTTCTGGAAGAATGGCTGGCTCATCTTTGACCAGAGAAACACTGCGCATGGGTGGAGAGGGCTTCTTTTTGGCCTTCTTGAGTGAAATACTTTTGGACCTCTGCCTTCTGTGCCGGGCCTCCTGCTCAGCACCGATGGATGCAATATTGTCAGCACTGTTACTGCCCTCAGAGCTGGTACTGGCATAAGGCAGGGCGCAGGCCTCGCTGGCCTTCTGTTCCTCATCATAGTCCACAGAGGTGGTGCCTGAGTCTGTGGGCACAGACAGTGACCTTTCACGGAATCTGCTGGCCCCACCTGGGCCTGTTTCCAGCCTTGAGGTACCACGAGACAGAAAGCCAATCTTGGGGTGTCTTTCTGGTACTTGCCTTTGTTGAGTAGGGTGCTCAGTGTAGCTGGCTAACCCAGTGCATACTGCTGGGTTATCATGGGCAACAAAGAGGGTAGCAGCTTCCTTAGGGACCAGAGGTGGAAATGTGTTCAGAGAGACCCAAGAGCTCCCCGAGGAAGGATTCTTTCTATTTTCATTGACTTGATTGTTCTGGCTGCTGGCACTTGGAGTCATGTAGGTAAAAGCATTTCCCTTCCAGGAAGTGGAGAATGTTGATTCTGTTGGTCCATTGCAAGAATTAGGGGTGCTGTACACCATTCCCATGCTTTCCATACCAAGAGGGTCTGGGCTACCATGGGCCTGGTGAGGGTCTCTGGGCTCACTAGAAGGATTCCTCAGTCCTGGTGAGGTGAGATTTGGGAATTCAGCTTCCTGTCCAATAGCAACTCTTCCATGAACACTTTGTGCAGCTGAGTGGCTGGGCCTGGCATCTGAGGTGGTAGAATGGGCCACACTGCCTGCTGGGCTGTTGCTGTGACCTGAAAGAGGAAACACAGAATGTTAGTGGTGCAGCAAAGGGCCCCTCATCAGCTGCTTTGAGACAAGAAGCATTTGCTTAAAGCTTGGTCAGAAGTCCTTGCTTCTTCCTTTCCACAGATGAGGATGCTGGAAAAATGAGTTCTTGTCCATCACCACACATTGTGTCACGGGGTGCCCTTGAATTGTCCAGATGGCTGCTACAGACTTCTCAGCTTTGAAGATTCCTTTTAGAGTAGAAGCATCATGTGGGACTACTGTGGGGTGTTCTTTTCTTCCCAGGCTCATGAAACCATCAGACCATCATCCCTGGGTCAAGAGTAGAGTCTTTCAAACTGAATAAAGACATCACTGTGACTTGCAGCCTCTGGAGTGTGCCAGAATGGAGCACTAAGAGCCTGCACATTTCAGGCATCTGTCACATTTTTTTTTCTGAGGTAGGGTCTTACTCTAGCCCAGGCTGACCAGGAACTCACTGTGTAGTCCTAGGCTGGCCTCAAACTCACAGTGATCCTCCTACATCTGCCTTCTGAGTGTTGGGATTAAAGGTGTAATCCACCACACCCACTTCTGTCACTTTAACCTTTGAGACATAAAAGACTTAGGACATAATTTAGATGCTCTAAATCTCCAGACATTTTCTCATATATACCATTATGACTGTTATATCATCATCATCATTACTCCCAATATTTATAGTATGCACAGTAGTAAATATTATATATTTAGTATATCCAATATTTGTTGAATGCTGACCATATCCCAGGCACATGGTAGGCAGACTATGCAAACAGCTCTAGTCTTCACAAATACTATACTAGGTTGGTTTCATTATTTCCAATTTTTAAAGAAGCTGAGGTTTAGTGGTTTTGAAATTTGGTCAAGGCTTTATTGTTAGTAGAGATACCAGGGTTCATACATATCCCTCTGGCCTGTGCCTTTTGTGTATGACACTGAGGATGGAACCCTGAGCCTCACAAATGGTAGGCAAGTATGCGACTACTGAGCTATACTCTCAGCCCTGGTCTATGCTTTTTGGACAGCATTCCTTTCTTGGCTGTAATGGTTCTGTGAAGACAGTGATGATTCCCTGTCTACATATGTTTGCCTGAACTTGGCATATATCTACACACACACACACACACACACACACACTCACACACAATTTTAGACAGTTTCTAACTATTTAGCCCTTGGTTGGCCTAGACTTTTCTATGTAGACTAGGCTAGCCTCAAACCTGGGGTAATCCTCTTACTTCTGCTTGCCAAATATTATGGTTATTAGCATGTGCTTATATGACATTTGTAATGAAAAAATAATGTAATGTCTTTATTATCCCGAGAAAGTTGCTCTCCATACTCAGTTGCTGACTTTGACACGAGGCCCTTGGTTATCCTTAATTTATAATGCTGGCTTTTTCAGAACATTTAAAGGCCCCACTGCCCTGAATTATTCCTGTTCTCCACTGCCACAATGCCACTTGCAGGCCAGGACTGGTGGGAGGCCAGGGGGGAAAGATTTGGGAATTAGCTGTATTGGGGTCACCTTGGTCTCGCTGGGAAAGGTTAGAGAATCCAATAATGGTCCGCCTCGGCCTCAGGGTGTTCTTGGGGTTCACAGCTGTCTCTGTGTTAAACAACGAGTGTCGCAAACTTGCATGTTTATCAAACTGCTGACCTGTAGCCAAAATAAAGACACTTGGGTGCATCTTGGTTGCTGTTTAAAGCAGAGTGGAGAGATTGGCCTGAAGTAGAAGAGAAGGCATGATGGCAATAGCAATGAGCATGAATAGTATCCAAGCAGGGGCCCTTCTTCCTTATCCCTCCCAATATGGTGCTGGATACAAATGCTTGGTTTCAAAGGCTGCACCCTGGACACCTATAAATCTTAGGTGGGTTGGGGCAGTGGTTTTCAATTCAGGCTTCATGCTGAAATAAACTGGGCAGCCTCTGAAACTCCAATACCCTGAATCCATGCTAGGACACTTAACTTTCTGGGAGTAAGGCTTAGGTAAAAGCATCTTGTATAAGTCTTCAGTGAAGATTTAGACCTATCGCCAGGATGAGATCCATCAGTGCTAAAGGATGGGCTGAGCTTAGATGCTATTTGATTGATCATTTTTTTGTGTGTGTGTGGGGAGTGTTGAGGATCAAATCTAGGACCTTTTATAGGCTAGGCAGGTGCGCTACAACTAAGCTATACCTCTAGCCATTGCTTTTGTGAGCATAGGTTGGCTTTAAACTCATGACAATCCTGCCTTCTGAGCACTGGGATTATAGGTGAGTACCACCACATGCAGCTTGACTGTAATCAAAGACTTCACTGGGCCAGGTGAAGCTGGTGTCCCGAAGAAGCTGTCTCCCTGAATCCCAACATTTAGGAAGCAGTCTGATGGCCTGTCCTACAACTATCTGGCCACATTTTACCAAAATTGACATTTTCATAGTGACTGAGTCCTCTCTATCCTTCTTAAAGGTCTAGGTTGGCCTTTGACTCCTGGGAACTTGTTGGGGCAGAGTTAAGGTGAGGTGAGTCAGGGGGCTAGGTGTGGGGATTCCTTCCCCATTTCTCACTCAGCAGCTGGTTAAGTAGACCCTCTTCTTCAAGCCACACTACTACATCCTCCACCCCACACCCCTCCCCCAGCAAGCGATTCCACAGATGAAACTTAGGGGCAGCCGCACAGAGCACCCAACATTGCTTTGTGAGTTTCGTATCATTAGCTTTATTCCTCTTGACACATTTTTCTAGGCTGTGGGCCTTACTTCCAGCATCACATTGCTTAAGATAACTCTAGGGGCAGTGGAAAAGCCCATATCCAGGGAGCATGGCCACACATGGACAAAGTTGTCCTCATTACTGTCACCAACTCTTTCCAACACAGCAGGGCTAGTGCTATTGATTATTGATTTCCTTGCTCTCTTGAAACAACTGGCTCCTTTCCTTACAGCAATGGGGTAGGGAGCAGGAGTGAACAATGGTATAATATGCCAATGTCCCTAGCTGGGATACACACATCATCTTCCTATTTTGAAGGTCATCCTGGGTCCTTTAGGTCTCTTGCCTTGACTTTTTCTATTACTTTCTTTTCTTTTAAAATATTTTATTTATTCATTTACAAGAAGAGAAAGAAAGAGAGGCAGAGGGGTGAAGAGGAGTGAGAGAGGGAGGGAGCGAGAGTCTGTGGGTACACTAGGGCCTCTTGCCACTACAAACTCCAGATACATGTGCCATTTTGTCATGTGGCTTTACATGGGTACTGGGAAATCAAACCCTGGTCATCAGGCTTTGCAAGCAAGCACCTTTAACAGCTGAGCCTTTACTTCCTTTTCTTAAAAAAGTTGGCAGATGAAGTAAGAAGTCTACTTCTTTGGCAGATCTAGTATTTAATGAAATGGCCACATGACCTTTGTGCCCTAGAGTGCCATTCCCTTTTTACCACCTGCACTCTGACTCCCCCAGCCTTATTCTCTGTGTACACCAAACCCAGCTTTGGGTACATGACATGATGTTTCCTTAAAACAAAGAACAACAACAAAAAAAACACCTTATAAACTTTGTTTCCACTTAAACTCAGAAGAACACCCAAGTTCAGAAAAGGTTCAGCACATTTTGTTAAGAAAAATCTGTTTGCTATCATATGGTATCAGTTGCATTAGCAGTGCCTGTAGGAAGTGAAGGAAGAGCAGCCACAGCTCCATCTTCTGCATGCCTCTATTCCCTGATGAGTGCCCTGCAGGATGAGCCAGTAGAAGAGAGAGTGGCCCTCCCTCCCAGCACCCGGTGCATTTGGAGAGGATGGGCAGGAGTGCATGGAGGAAAGCAAACAGGTGGTGCTAGGCAACTCTACCAGAGATGTTGATGGGCACAAGGTCAGACTGCGTGGAGCAGGGCTGAGGCCAGCGCTTCTCCTCTAGGATGGGCAGAGGGAAGGGGCCATTCCAGGCAGCGTGCTTGTTGGCTGCAGACAGGCTCAGGCAGGCCTCAGGGGCCCTCACACCCTGGGTGGTGGTCTCATCTTCACTCAGTTGCCGTTTTGCAGGCTGTTAGGAGAGAAGGTGTTGGAAAGAGTATACTTCTGACTGGTGAGGAGCTGGCACCCACAAGATGGCTATTTAGGCAGAGTGCTTGGAGGCATCATTTGGGAAGCAGGGAAGCATGGATAGGCTGCCTGGTCAGGCACCCACTGTACAGGGCTCATCCTGGTGGTGCCTTCAGGATAGCCCTGTTGGTGAGCAGTAGCATCCAGTGGGTAACCTAAGCGGCTCAAGGGGCCTTGCCTCTTGGTGGATGAATGGCTGGCTCTCCCAAGTTGGGGAAGAGGCAACTCACCATCAATACAAACTCCAGACGCCTGGCAGATTGGGGCCTTGGGCTGGGAGTGGGCTCAGGGGCCTCATCAGAAGAGCGGAAGGTCTGCCCCAGAAGTCTGGCCTCCGAGTACTGTTCCTCATATTCTTCTGAAAAAATAGCACAGTGGAGACACACTCTAGGGGGCTTCAGCCAAATGTTGGACTGGGGGAGGGCCATGAGCTAGGGCTTCTGCACTAGAGTCCACGCCTGACTCAAATTGCTTCTTTGGTCTATTTCCTGGCCACTGGATTCAGAAATGGAAAAGTACCCTGTTCCTGAGACCATGAGGGCAGAGAAGGAAAGAAAGTCAATAAATTCAAGCTGTGTTGCTTTGGGAATCAAGCTTCATCTCAATGACCCCCACCTTAATAGCTCAACTCAGCGCAGACACTAAGAATGTAGACACTTTTTTCTATGAGTTGGAAGCTGTGTGGCTCTTTGGGTTTTCTACAATTCTACCACGCAGTCTGCGTGAAGCAAGAACAGGTCAGCACTGGGCAGTGCAGTCTGGAGCTCTGTCTTAAATTGTAGGAACTTTGTTTTAGTTGAGACAAGGCCTCGCTCTGTGGCCCAGGTTGGTCTTTAATTTGAGATCCTTCTGCCTCAACCTCTTGAGGAGTATAGGCCTGTGTCAGTATGCCTGCTGTAAGAAGTCACACTTGAGCTTTCTAGGCCTGATTTCAGTGTGGGTGTGATTGGATCTAGGAAGGCGAAAGGGAACTAAAGGGAAGGTAATGGCAAAGACAAAAGCCAAATTCATGGGTATCAAGAGGAAACAAGAAAGATGTGTAAGATTTAAATGGGTTTGACAGAGGTGATGGCTTAGACAAACAAATGAGAGTTCAGAACAACTATCCATGGCTTTCTGTCTATTTGAATAAAGACACAAACATGAAACTGGGGCTTGCTCTTGGGGTTCCTTCCTATTCTATGCTCCAGACTCCCTCCTCAGAAGCCTTTTCTGGTGCCTTTTCACTCAGGTCAGACACTTGGAGGGAAGGGGTGCTCCCTCCTTTGGACTGGGGCTATCAAACATGCCATGAAGGTACAATCTGACTCTCTTTGGGTTTCTACCCACTGGTCCTAATTCTGCTTACAGCAATAACACTGAGCACACTGCACCCTCGTTTTTTTTGTCCTCCACGGGAGCCCTTCCTTATCTGAACACAAGGCTTGTGGTATCCCTCAGCCTCTTGCTTCCCTAAGGTCACTCTTGCCCTGTGCAGGAAGGTGGGGGTTGTGGCTACAGTCCAGTTGGGAGGTCCATCAGCTGTTTTCCCTTCTCTATTCCAGTTAACATTTGCTGGCCTAGAGAAACAAGAGCTGACAAGACCTTTGTGTACATTTAGTATCTGCTGGGCAACTCTTGGGGAACCAACTCTATGACGGATGCTTCTGGAAAATTGAAGGGAAGCAAGAGATTTTTTTTTTGTGATGCTAGAGATGGAACTCAGAGCCTTGTACATGCTAGGCACATGCTACACCCACAGTCCAGAGATGTGATTTACATGGAGAAGCTCAGTCTGGTTAGGAGGTTATTTTTTTTTTATTTTAAATATTTTTATTTATTCATTTTCAAGCAGAGAGATGAGAGAGAGAGAGAGAGAGAGAGAGAGAGAGAGAGAGAGAGAGAGAGAGAGAGAGAGAGAGCGCACCAGGGCCACCACCTTGTGGGTCTGGCCTATGTGGGTACTGGGGAATTGAACCCAGGGCCTTTGGCACTGGAGGCAAGTGCCTTAACCGCTGAGCCATCTCTCCAGCCCTAGGAGATTATTTTAAGAGCAGAGTGAGTGGAGCCCAGACTGGGAGACATTACAGATGTCCTCTTTGTCTTCCGGTGCCAGGAGTCCACATGGGCGCTGTGGCAAGAGGAGGGCTGGAGGGAATGTGGATCTCACTGGGGGAGTTTCTTCTGCTTGTGAAGGACTTGATCCAAGGCCCTGCCTCTCCACTTACGGACTTGTGAATGGAAAAGTGCGGGAGAGGGGGCATTTGTGGGAAGAGAGTCTTTTAGCCTCTCCAGTGTGGAAGGTGCAGAGAGATGGAGAATGTATGTGGTGTCTTTCACTGGGCTGAGGCCCCAGCGCTCTTTCTTCTTGGCCTCCCTCCTGCTGGGTGCAGACCCCCCTCCCTCGCAGTACCTTGCAACAGGCTCTGGAGATTGATCTGCGCCTCGCGAAGCAGCTCCTCTACACTCGGGGGCCTGCCCGAGGAGAGGAACACGTTCACTGGCTGTCGCCATGACGACCTCGAGTGGGCAGTCGCTGTCGCATTTTCCCGACTCGAGTTAGCTGCAGCTAGGGAAGGAGAGAGGCAGTGAGAGACGCAGGCGAGAGGCGGGGAGCGGCGTGTGCGCGCGGCCACTGGGCGCCCGCGCTTCGCGAAGACCCGCCCCTGCAGGGGGCGTGCGGGGCTGCGCTTAAAAAGGCGAATGCTCGCGCTCTGCAACGTTCTTCCTCCACACATCCTGCCGCAGTCCGTTCTCTCCGCTCGGACTGCATCCACCCACTCCTCCTCCTCCGCCTCTGCTGCCGCCGCCGCCGCCACGTCGCCCCGGTCCTCCGCCTGACGCCTCTGGCCGCCAGCCCTCGCTGACCCCGGCCACGAGGTAACGCGCCCCGCGCCCCGCGCCCCGCGCCCCAGGCCGGTACTCGCCCCGGTGGGTGTGGCCCATACTCGCTGGTGTCCCGTCATAGGACTTTAGATTCCTCCCGCGCCCGCCGCCGCATTTCTAGCTCTTCCCTAGTTCCCGGCCCATACTTCCCCGCCCCCACTGCCAGAGACCTGAGCCACCCCCAAACTAGTCAAGATGTCCGAGACGGTAGGAAATCTCCATAGCCTCCGCTTGGCGAACATAGCTCTGCGAGAAGAATTAAATGCCCTCCGTGGAGAGAACGCCAGTTTGGGTCTTCAACT
The DNA here is from genome assembly GCA_004024765.1 of Zapus hudsonius. Classification (NCBI taxonomy): domain Eukaryota; kingdom Metazoa; phylum Chordata; class Mammalia; order Rodentia; family Dipodidae; genus Zapus; species Zapus hudsonius. Next base: position 25,294 of record PVHP010024850.1, read on the forward strand.
CGGAAGAGCCCTGGCAGAAGTGAATTCTTTGCGGGGCAATGTCTGCAGCTTCATCCACTGGTCAGTGCCCATAGTGCCTGTCTTAGCGGAGGAGAACTTTCAGTTCCTGATCAGTGACACTGATCCTACTCCCGAGGAGGGGGTGCCCTTCTTGTGCTGGCCTCCACCCAGTGAATCAGAGTGTGTCTCGAACGATCTTTTGATTAACGTGGTCCAGGACTACACCAACCCGGACGGGTCCATCGACCCTCCTTTGTCTCCCAGCCCGCCCCCTCCAGAGCTGCCCTCCCCCGCGTCCAAGGAGCCACCCCCAGAGTCCCTTCTGCCAGTGCTGGAGTGTCCTGACATAGAGCCCTTTTCAGGGGACCCAGTCTACCTGGCTGGATTCCTGATGCAGCTAGAGACCTTCATAGCCGACCATGAGGACTATTTCCCTGGGGGAGCAGATCGGGTGGCCTTTCTGATCTCCTTTTTTACTGGGGAAGCCAGGGACTGGGCCATCTCAGTCACCCAGGAAGGAAGTTCCCTACATGACAACTTCCCGCGCTTCCTGGATGAAATCCGTAAGGAATTCTGTGGTCCCATCCCGCCACGCGTGGCTAAAAAGGCAATCCGCAAGCTCAAGCAGGGAAACTGTACTCTGGGCAGCTATGCAGATGCTTTTCAGTTCCTGGCCCAGTTCTTGTCTTGGGATGACTGCCGCCTCCAAAACCAGTTCCTCAAAGGCCTGTCAGAATTTTTCCGAAAGGAACTCTTATGGTCATCTGAAACGGCAGACCTGGATGATCTGAT